>JAQMWT010000197.1:0-51960 GCA_029834535.1 Chrysophaeum taylorii
ATATTCGGCCAACTGTCATTGACCATGATCATTGAGCTGACGCAAGTCAACTGCAGCACGAAAAGCCTGACGTCCGGCCTCTGCTCCCTTCTTAGGCAGCATCAGTACAGGAATCCCCACGGAGAGTTCGCCGGTCGACTCCATCGCGACACCACTCAGTGATCTGCTTTCTGAGACACTCGAGCTTTGCTGGCGTCAACCATAGGCGTCATCTTGATCGGTCGTGGGTTTGCGTCTTTAAATCGTAGAGAGTCCGGTGGCGAGTCCACGGGTCTCATAATCGGATCAAAGAAAGCCCACGCGTATTGCACGCGGCTCAACATCATCTTCGCATCATCATCCAGATGCGGGTTGTCGGGAATTCCCAGATCTCGAACACTTTTACTCTCTTCCTTCGTCGGAATTACGACTTTCATCGCATCATTGTCCTTGACGTGCTCGGGAGTCTGCGGTAACGGCACCGTCCGCATCGCGCGGCGCATCCTTCCATGGCACATCTTTTCTTCGTATTTGAACCTCACCTCAGGGTGGCTCGCTGATCTTTTCACCTTTGACGCGCACATTCGGCTCGCCTTACTTTCGGCTCCTGTTCAGGTTCAGGATCCGGCGGAACGTCCACTTTGATTGTCGGGGCAGCAGAGTTTACATGCCGTCCCCGGCGCATCTGTTGGAAGCGGGAAGAGGGACTCTGGCGGTTCCCATTTAGTGGATCCTGAGATCATCTTTGACACCCACTTAACGACACGAGCGCGCGTATTTAACAGCGTTCTGTACGTGACGAAAGGTGGTGTCGGAGATTCGCGTCTGCTCAAGGATCGATCTGTCGGGCTCAACGCGGTCGGCGACTTCGCCACTTTGGCGGAAACCCTGGTCACGGAGTTGTGCATCGACTGCTAAAATCGCAAGAGTGTTCCGAGGGACGACAGACGCTAAATGTTGAATCAAATCTGTCTTACGTGTTAGCCTCAATCATGGTCCACCGGCATCGTGAGCAACTCGGCCGTCATCTCGAGAGTCAAAGGCTGAGTGTCCGAGCGATGCGGTCCCAAACGAAGAGGAACCCGCGTAACCAGCCGTATCTGTTGCTTCGGACGAGCGAGCATTATTCAGCTGGAGCAGGTGGCGTTCATGAGCATAACCCCAGCTGCAGCAAATCTGTTGCATGTCTGCATGTCCGGAGCCTTGCAAGTGCGCGGTGACTGAAACCAACAACCGCACGCGAGAGCTCATCAGAGTGGGCGCATATCATGAAAATTGACGACGTACACGTAAGGGTGTAAGCGCGCTATATAACAAAACAATGACGCCTCCTGTTCAATCAGTCATCATGAAGCCAGCCATTTTGCACAGCTTCATCGTCCGTATTAGTGGCCGTAACCCTGCCACATCTGATGTCAAGTTGCAGAGTGCTGAATGAACGCGTGGTACGCTATACACATCGACGATGACCATTCCGCTTCAGGCAAAAGCCTTGATCAATCGGAGGGTCGAGTCGCACATCCGCCACGTGTGCTGAACCACAGGTATCTTCGGAAACTTCTGATGAACCTTGTTGGCAGCTGTTGAAGAGTCAAAGGACGACTCGAAACGACGTCCCGCACAACCTGTTCGCTCGTTGCAGTCCTAAAGTACTTCCTCCGGCGCCGCTAGAGAGCATCACAACCTTGCGATACGATCGGCACCAGTGGACCTTTTCAAACCTTCGGCGAATCTCGCCTTCTGTAACTCTCGGCATTTCTTTTCCTCCTCGTCAGTTCGTCGGTCGAAACGTCGTTACCGAGCGATTCTTGACGAGTCCTTCTTATCGGCAGAAGGAGACGCCTTCTGCACTGAGCTCAAAGCATCGGTTCGGGAGCCGCATCGCCTTGAGTAAGATTTGCGATCGAAACAGTGATGATGTACAGCCTTGTTAGATTCGGCTTCACCATCCTTCGTTAAATCGTCGACCGTCTCATTCGCTCGTCATCAAAACGAACAATATCGCCCAAAGCAGACTTCACCTTGGTAATCACGGTCGGCACATCCTGGGGTAAGGATATCGCCACTCGAGCTGCGAACTTATCATGATCCTCGAGAAGAAACATTCCATCGACTACCCTGAGTTGCTCGTACCCAGAAGACGTAGCAAAAACTTGCCCGGTTTGGGCTCTGAAAGAGCGAGGCTGCACGTGCGCCCAGGCTCGACCTTCATCATGCGCGCAGCATAGGTATCACTTCATAGGCATCGCTGTTCGAACTTTGAGAGGCGTAACTGGAGGGACTCCCCTGTCGTCGAAGCTCCCGCTCGTTTCGGCGGTGGACGCTGGAGGTCTTCGATCTTGCACAAGCGAGCGTAGACTCGGTTCTCAACTGTGCTCAGGCTCTTTTGCATCGCATGGTGCTGTTGCCCATAAACCTGAACTACCGCGGATTGCTCTCGTCATGTTGTTCTGAACGTCAAAATCGGATAATCGACTCGTCGATCCTGCACCTTAACTTCTTGCGCCCATAGCGATTGTGTGCGGAGAAGAGCAATGCGATTTCGCGGGTAGTCCACTGGCCCCAACACCCGAATATCGCGCGCTCCCAGCAAAAATAGATGATTAGTATCGGCCACAATAGCAACAACTGGAACGGCCACGTCGTCCGCAAGCGCAATCTGCAATGCGACCCATTTGTGCATAGTCGTTTTGTTCAATCCTGACTAATACAAAGTGCGCTCGACTGGAAGATCGCCCCGGACAAGGATGGTGCTATCCTTTCCAGTTTTTCAACCATCCCACGACAAATATAAGAGACATCAGCCATTCCATCCACGCCTAAAGTCGTTGCCAACTTCGGCCCGTCTCGTCGTCTGTAAATATGACCAACTATAAACGCAAGTGTACCAGGGTCCAAACAACCGATGGTGATGAGGTCTTGCTCGATCTTTTCCCCATCGCTCGGCGAAAGTGCAGTGTGATGACATCGTATCCCGGGTTCGCATTTCCCGGCATCTGCATCGTCACCGCTGCCATATCTGGCGTTCCACTCGCCTCTAAACTATATTGGCGCTCGCCGCTTCGGGTGCTTCCTCACTCCCCAGTTTCGCTGACAACAAATTCTGACACTTCTCAATCGGAGGCACATGTACTTCCTCCTTTATCTCTTCTGACCATTGTCGTTTCTCGTCCATCAAATCGGACATTCCCGTCAACTTCTCCTCCATCGGCGCCGCTGTGGTCTGCTCTGCTGCGACCAAACCGTCGGCTAAACACATCGGCTAAAAACGGTCTCGGGGGCCTGTAGTAAGAGAAGACGTCGTCCCCGACGTCAACTCAAAAGGGCTAACGTCATCATCGTGAACTGCCCTGCAAGACATGCACATTGACGAATGGGGGGACACTGGAACCTGCGGCTCGTCGGTCTCCGAATCTGAGTCTTCCCAGTAGTGCGGAGAATCCGAGCATTTGATTGCTTCATCACGATAGAAGGCCACCGAACGATCCGAGCGTTGGTGGTATTTTGCTCCTGTTACAAGCGATGGCTGCTCGTCACGGCGGCATCGGCAACATCATCGGAGACTCGGGCGGGGCGCGCCGTCGGGTAAAAGACAACTCCCGACGATGGCGGCGCGTCGCATAAAGATTGGAACGCGAAAGTTGCGCTCGAATGTCCCAACTATCCTGATATCGGCCTCCGTCATATTCGTCATCGCGCTGTCGATGACGTCTGCGCCGGCGCGAATTACGACGAGCTCCGGCTATGGCGGCGACGGCGGGACTCGGGCTGGTTTGAGGAGTATTGGCCTTTTGGTCCGGGCTCTTACTTCGATGTCGGCGCGACGATCGTCTAGGAAGGCGATCGTCCGTCTCGCTGTCGTGAGAGACGACTTGCTATCCTTGATGCCTCTGACCTCGCTCACCATGGTCGCCATTGTGGTTCCAAGCTCGGTGAGGGCCGTTTGAATTTCATTAGAAGCGCCCGATCCGCGCGTGGCGTTCGCCGAGAGATGCATCATCACTTCCCCAATCGGAACGCGATATGGGTTGCTTCTTCTGCTTTCGAATGCGCTTCCACATCGCACAGTAATAACGGTCCGGATCGCGGTTGCAAACCACGCGATTTCCGTGTTCATCTTCATCATGGATGGTCCAGAAGAATCCACAGTCCTTGCACGTCTTCTTGCACCACCAAGAAGGATCTCGTAAGATCAGCGGATCCGTATTCCCAGACGGCCTATCCGCATCTTGCTTGCTTGTTGATCGGAGGCCAAAGCTCGACCTCCCCGCCCTCGCGGCAGTTTATTCGATTTCGGATTAGGAGGCCTTGGTCCTTCTCCTCCTCCATCAACTTCGCGTCGTTCTCGAGCCGCGTAATAAGCGCCACCATCGACTTGAAAGTCAAGTAACTATCAGGATGTCCGCTCCTCATAGTCCGCACACGGGTCCTGAACCTTGATGTCAACCCACCGATGCTGGTCGAGGATATCGACATCATCCATCGTGCGGCTGGACACGGAACAAAGCCAAGCCATCAGATTGGAATCTGGTACGTCTGGACGCTCCCCACCTTCGGAACTGAAGCCTGGGTGACCTTCCGCTTGCTTCGAGCAGCGCCCTGCTGCGTGCTCGGAGGTCGGCAAGTCGATCTAAAAATCCAGTTTTATCGCAACCGTCTTATTAAGACGACGGATGCGACGAACCGAGGCTCCATGCTCTTCATCGCCAGCATCCACTTCGCAAACGACGGAATGCTCATCGCCCTCGTATTTCCAAGTGTTCCTCGAAAATTGGTGCAACGGTGTCCGTAGATGCACCGGTAATAAGTAACGGTTTTCGACCGAGTAATGGTCATCCGCTAAAGTATGCATCACCGCTGCCGAATCCAAATTGAATTGCCGTTGATCTCGGCCGTCGATGACGAGTATGAAGTTGTCAGGCTTCAAACTGGAAGTGGGGCGACGGGATCGGCTCAAGTTGGCCTTTTCGAAGGCGTCCGCAACCGTCTGCGTTATTCCCCGCATAATCCCCGTTAAATTTTCGTACCTTCATCCTCAGCTTCCGCCCTACCCTCAGTCTCCGTATCGACTCAGGGCGGAGGTTCATTCTCCGTTTCAGTGTTCCTTTCCGGTTCAGGCTGCCTCACGGGCGTTTCCGGTTCGGGTCGGCTCACGGGTCGTTCGCGGCTACTCTGACGACGCGTACGTTCGGCTAACACTCAGGGGCGGCGAAGACCGGATGATTCTCACGCCTGCGTCTGTATCCGCGGTATCAAAATGTCGATGATGAGGAATCTCGACAACGTCCGATCCGATCACTGAAGTAATGCACGTTGATCCCAACAACGCTATCTGCCGCTGTAAAACAGCACTCACGGAATTCCAATCCGCTGGCAATCCAAAATGCCCGTGGGCGCGATCCCACTCGCAACAGCTTCCGCCGTTGAGCTCGACCAAAATCAATTTGAGGGAGCAATGGCGATTTCCAACTCGCGCGCGTGTTCGTCGTCTCTCGAAACGCACGAACACAAAAAAGTCCGCGTATATTCTCAACGCGAACCGGTCCACTGGAACTCCGCGTGCTTGATCAGGGCGCACCGCAAATCCGGACCACGCAATACATACCGTACGGCGCAGCACTCGTTCGTCGGCGACCGAAGTAGTCGCACGATCTCGTGTACTCCACCACGTATGGCGGCACAGAAAAACCACTCCCGACCCCCTAGTGACAAAGGGGGCACTCACCGACTCGTCCTAGACCTCACTGAACGAGGAAAACACGGACTCGGGGTCGGATATGCTCGCCACACACCTTGCTCACGCTCACCAAGCCTCTCAACTATCGAACAGCGCTATATTATATTGCCAAAATATAATATCGTTTTTTTTCCGTTTTATATTGATATTATATAGAAGCCATTTTTGAATAAAAAACGCCTATACAAAATTAGTAACCCTGCGAGCGCTAACCGTTGGTTGCGATGGAGGACGGCGCCTAACACGCTTGCTCCCTGCGGCGGCCCCGGCCGTCCCGGAGTGAGACGGTGCCTGCTCGCCTCCCGGGCTGGCCGGTTAGCACCCGGAAAGTCCGCGCTGGGATGGGGTTCGCTCGGTTGGGCAGAACGCGACGGACAGGTCGATTGTTCGTGGACCAACACGTTTGCGGCCTGCGACGCTCTTGCACGACTTCGCACAAGACCGCGCGCAGTGGCGGTCCGTCATCAACGATCCTCGCCCGCCTCTGCCCCAACTGCGTGATTTTCCTCTATCCGGATCGGTTCCTGCCTGTCCGGCCTGGTCCCATGCTCGCAGGCCTGAAGTAGTAGCTGGATACAAAATTAGACAAACCAACACCAACAGCCGAACTTGCATCCGGCCAGGTCGTCGAGCCGTGCGGCGACATGGAGCGCGTCATCGATACTGCGGTTGGTCTCGTAGTCGGAGCGCCCGGCCTCGAGAGGGGCTCGTCCTCGTCGTGGCAGTTGCTCGCGCGTCTGCGCGAGTCGCCGCGCCCTGCGCTCTTGTTGATGGCGCGGGGACGGCGAAGCGATGCCGCGATGTGCAGGCGAGCGGTTGCGCGTCTTGGTGTGGATGAGCTGTGGGTCTTGCAGACTCGCTCGACGTCGGCAGACTGGACAGCCATCCGTCGATGGCATGATGGGCGGATATTTGGGAAATTGCTTGATGCCGGTGAGTCGCCAGTCGTCGGCGACGGACATCATCCGCGACTGCTTGAAGATCTCGCGCTCGGTGGGCGCCTTGAGTCGCATGTCGGCGGGCGGTTTGATGAGGGACTGCTTGCGTTCGATGAGCGCGCCCCACTGGCCCCGGCGGAGAGCGATCTCCTTGAGCTCGGTGAAGGCCACCTCGCGATCAGTAGAGTTTGGGTAGAACCGCTCGATTATCTTGATGCTGTGGTCTTCCCAGTCTGTCACGTTAAAAAGCTCATCATACGTCGGCGTTGTGAACGGGTCTACCAGCCAGGCGAAGATATGCAGCGAGTCCAGGAGACCAACCTGCCGCGATGGAGAACGGGAGAGCGCATCCGACAACGAACTTGGTGATCGTCGCGGTGATGCGCTGTGCACGCGCGTCGCCACAACGGTCAAAGCAGCCAGTGACCCGGGCCTGCTTACTCTTACTGCTCGCGGCTGGCTCGGACTCGGCTGTTCGCTTAGAGGGGATCGATTCAGACATGGCGCACGTCACCAGTTCCGTGGCCCTGTTCTCCATAGTGCTCAAAAAGGCCCGCGTCCTCGTCGTATTGGTGGACTTGGCGACGGCGATTTTGACCTCATCAGTAGTAAACTTGCACCCAACAATATGATCCGCCCAGTACGACGCCGTCCATGTCTGCGTCTCCTTCGAATAGGTGCAGCCATGCGCCGCACAAGAATACGTCGTTTGATTCTCGGAATTAGTAGGTCCCTTGACGACGTAGTCCGCGACGATGCTCTTTTTGCGACCAACCTTCGTCGACGCAGCCGCCTCTCAAAAGTACTGGACAACCAAGTACTGACGCTCTGAGAGGGTTTTCAAAGCGAAAATTGAAAAAATACAAGTGCAGGCCAGTGAGTTCACCTGGTCCCAATCTCTAACCCCAGTAAGTTCACCTGTTCCCAATAAGTTCACCTGGCCAGCAAGTTCACCTAGTCAAAATCTCTAACCCTAGTAAGTTCGGCGTAAACCCACTCGTGCTCACACCCACTCGGTCGAGCTCGTCGCTATCGCCTCCGCCAATCTAAGCTGCTTTGATCCGCACACGGCGCTAACCTTTGAGTTTACTCTAAAACCCCCAGTAAGCGCACCTGGTCCCAGTAAGTTCACCTGGTCACTCAGTTCACCTAGTCCCAATGTCTAGACCCAGTAAGTTCACCTGGTCCCAGTAAGTTCACCTACAGTGCGCGTGTAGACGCCGGGAGGGGGCTTATCGGTATTGCGCCGCACGTGTGGGGTAGGGTGGAGTCGTCGACTCAGAAGAGCATATCCTCGGGGTTGCCGATCGACAGAGAGCCACGTAGAGCTGGACGTGACAGAAGACGGGCTTGGGCAAGAGGACGCCGACCTCGCAGGGCGTCTGGCCCTGGCTCTTGTTGCTCGTTTGGCGTCGGCGGGCCTTAAGGGATACAGGTTGGAGTAGCCTCGGTGACACGACACGATCGATCATGTATCTGGTGCCGTTGCAGTGGACGTGCGACGGGTCGAGGTTGCGAAGACCTTAAGCTCGCGATCAAAGTCAGCATGTCAGCATGCCGTTGGTTGTCAGGGAGTCGAAAACTCGACTGTAAAGAGCGAGGCGTCGTCTTCCGACCCAACCTAGTCGGCCGAAAAGAACTCCGACGCCTCGTCTCCGGGAAAAAAAGGCCGCGGTCATGCGCGCGTTGTCGGCATCGACAACATCGTTTCGACGTGGCGTGAGAATGGCGCGCTGAAAGAGCCGCCGCGGGTCGTGGAAACAGTCTGCGAGGTCGCCGTAGACGGCTTGGAGGATCAATGTCTGGCTCGCGCGCCTACCTGATCCTTACCCTAAATCGGGGGACAACCACCCACATCCTTCATGCTCCCCACATACACCCCCCTCTTAGCAGTCGACATTTAAAGACAAACAGACAAACATCTGTCGATTAGTAGTTAGGACAAACGACGATATAATGTTTAAATAATACCGGTATAAAACGAAATTATATTTTGGCCCGTTATAAAAAACGTTTTAAGTTGTTCAATACTCTCAACAAGATGGAGAGATGGTATATGATAGCAAGAATGCTACAATAATACTACAAGAAAGCTTCTCACTAGAGAGAGGTATGATGTCACTAGGAAGGTGGCAAAAAGGCGTCGCGTTGGACGGGTATCAAGCCTCGAGAAAGGGAGGGTAAGCCTTAGCGGTCAGGACTTGCCGCCACAGACAGAAAATTTGATGCCATCTGGGCGGAGTCCTTGTCGCCGTGGTAGAAGTGCTTTTCCTCTGTGCGTCCTGTCTCCTTCGACGCAGGGACAGCACTTTACAGTATCAGGCGACGGGCTTCTCGAGCGTGTACGTAGTGCGCTAGCGATATAGAGACGGGGGGGGGGGGTGTCATGGCGAGAATTGTGGCGGCAACTCCCGCCTCCTAAGGCTTACCCCTCTTCTAGCCCCCCCCCCCTTATCAGGGGCGCCCTACTCCGTCATGATGATGTCAGTTTTCTTTATGACATCATCTTCCCTTTCCGTGACATGTGCCACCCTGGTTTCTGTGTTTGGATAATATCTTAATCATAAAGCAACAGCCGATCCTCAAGTTGTGAGGACCAGGCACGGAAGTTGTTTGTGGTTGTGTGGCGAGAGAACGGCCATCCTCGTCCAGTGACTCCATCAAGGGCACGGACGCGAGCGGCGAGCCAGGATTCGAGGGCACGCCAGGTAGTCCTAAATTCTCCTTGCGCCATTGGTGATGGAGGATATGAGATTCGAGCGACCATATCGGTCGCAGCGGACGAGTGCATCTTGCATTCTCTATACGGTCCGGACAAGCCGTGCGCGCTCTGATCAAGCGCGCCGACGAAGAGTTCCACGAGGACCACTGCCGTGGGAAAATTCCCCGGCCGGATACATTAGTCGTCGGAGGTGACGACGCGCGATTCGGTTCTAGCCGACGCGCAACCCGGGTACCGCTGCCGCAGGCGAGCGGAGTGAGACCGCAACTCACTGAGGCATTGATTGCCGGGCAGAGACGAATTCTGCCGCCCACCGGACTGATAGATCGGTCGGTGGAAGACGCATGCGACGACGATATTACGCGTGTCGTGGACGAGTAGAAGTCCCAGAGTCGAAGGAGCACGATAACGACGACGACTCAACCATTTTGGACCCGCTCTGATCTCGGCCGATTAGAACGAGCCAGAGCCAATGTGAACGATGATGATGCTGCCGACGAGCAGATGCGATACGACGAACCGCTAAGCCGTCAGGATGAGACGAGCGAGGGAAACGATGACCCGAAGACGATGATAACGATGACGAAGAGCACGACACTGAAGTTGACAACGAGGAAGAAGAACTAGACTACAACAACGGCGAACCGGCGGAGAGACCGCCGGGAGGACGACCGACAGCCCCGTCAACGCGTGCACGAAACCCGGATGTAACGAGAATGAACGAGTTCTACGAGGCTCATTTGCGGGCGTTACGTGAAGAAAACGAACGTTCGCAGGAACGACTTTTACAACAAATAGCGGAAGAAAACGATCGAATGGAGTCGCTACAACGGAAGGAGGCTGAAGAATTAAGAGAGCAAGTGCGGAGGGCCAACGCTCGAGAAGACGACCTCCAATATCAAGTAAATTCATTGACCCGAGAAAGGGACGAGCTGCGTACGCCGAGTCGATCGAGGCGAGCGAGCAGCCCGGGGTCCCGAGCTGAGGAAGAGCCGCCAACTACACGATCACGCGCGAAAGCTAGGAAGCCGCGCTATGAAGACGACGATTGCGAAGAAAAGGAGGAGACGCATGACGACGGAAGAATCGACAACCAAAAGTTCTTGATGGCTTTCACGGATCGGTTCGCCGGCGCGTTAGCCAAACACGATCGCAACAAGGATCGGCGATCGACCTCCGGATTAAAGACCGAAACTTTTTAAACTTGTTCTTAATTGACGCGATCAGGACCAGTTCGATTTAGATGCGGGCGCGGTGATGAGTACGTTGGCCGAAGACCATTTTTGGCATGGAGAAGCTGCGGTACCTGCTGCCCGCGAGCTTGCGCGACACAGTCGCACCGATTTTTCGAGAACACTTGAAGAAGTACGAAGACCTGTATAAAGATCTCGATCACCCAGCGTCTTTTAATTTACGACGGGATATCGACGATGAGGAGTACGGTTCAGTGGTACGACGAATACGACGACTGGACGAGAAGTACTGCATCGAGATTTTAAGATATTTCCGAGAGAGTTGCCCATTGCCGATGACGGCTGAGGAATTACTACGAAAACTGCAGGGCACGACCCAAGCGACCGTTCCGCAACGATCTGGTGAACGCCACGTGCATACTTATTGCATCAAATTTCAGAAAAAAGCCATGGCGTATTGCTCTGTGGTCAACCGAGATCTCAACGACGTGGAGATCATTTCTTACTTGATACGTGGACTGGAGTCCAGCGAATTGAAATCCCGCGTGCGAACCATGCGCAGCGGGCACCCGACGACGTATAACACGTTTACGTCGACGTTGTCATGGATTACACCGCTCGATAACGATTTCGCAACCGCCATGGCGGAGCGGAACAGCCGAAATCCACCGAACGCGTCGGGCGGGAAGCCGCAGAAGCCATCGTCCGGACGCGGAGGACGAGCGCTCGCCTCGGGACCGAAAGATAAAACGACGAAATATGAAGCATTGCGTCTAGAAGAGAATCCGAAAAAGTGGTTCGAGAGCACATGCAAGGATTGTGGGTTTTTCTTAACGACCCACGAAAAGGATGAACACGGGAACCGGGTCATTTGCAACCGCGAGCCTGATGACTATTATGTGGCGATGTGTAAGTACATCGAAGACGGTAAAAAGCCCATCTCTCGGGGACGATGGGAGAGCCGACAAAAGAAAGATAATCATTCGCGTGACGACGGCAGTTCCAATGCCACCCTCGGTTCGAGCGCCGCTCACGATATTCAGAGCAGACTCAACGATATGGGCACGCAGCTGACCACGGTTGTGGATTCCGTGAGGCACTTGAAAGATGGACACGGCCGATCGTCTTCGACACGACCGGGCCGTCGAGATAGCCGGAGCCCCCGACGCCGCGACAAGAGCCGTAGCAGCTCGCGCCCGCGCCGACGGAAAGAAAGCCGGAGCTCTAGCAGACATTCACGCCGCCGCCGGCGACGAAGATCTCGCGATCGAAATTCGGACGATGGTCGTTATCGGGGAGACTCGGGACATTCGTCTGCAACGTTCGCGTTTACGACCCCTTGCGGTCAACAGTTACCATTAGGAGTGATGGTGTACCCGAACACGGACATCCGCACCGACGACGCAGCCGACGCCCTTGCCGCGGCCGCATTCGACGATCTTGCTCGCCCGCCGATGGACGAGCCACCCAGCGTGCTGACCGATCATCGGTCTTTGGCACAGATTTATGAGGAGATGTCGAGCGATGAACTCGAAGAGTCGAGCAATGAACTCGAAGCTCCACGATACTGGGAAGGCGATTCAGACTCGGAAGACGAAGAAGCTACACCTTGTGAACCAGTGTCCGCGATAACGTTACCCGACGAGTCGTCCACGGACGACCCACCGTTTGTTTTTGACGAGGAAGCCCTCGACGCTATCGGCTTATCTTTGGACCCTCCAGAGACGACCTTTAGCGACCGAACTGTCTGTGAGCCAGACATGGATTTCTGCAGTGATAGCTCGGATGATCATTCGACGGACGAGACGGTGACCATCGCGAGTGAAGCAGACGACGATCTTACGATAGAGTTGACGTCGGGGACGACGCTATCTTTTCCTGCGGACCCCCCCGAAACGGTTTCGGTTACGACGGATCGAGCCACGGACACGCCGCCGGAAGAAAAGGATAAATTTATGAAGAAGATAAGCAGCGTTCTCGATGGGGACGAAGACGAGCCGACGTGGAACCTGCAGGATTGGTGGACGAGAACTCGGAACTTCTTGCTAAAGAAGCCACCAGAACAACCGCTCAGCTACGGACTCGAAGCCGCAGCCACCACGGAACCGATCGCCGATGATGAGGATGATCAACCGATGACGAATGAATCTACGGATGCATTCTGGAAAGACGAAATGAATGAGTTATGGGAGAGGTCCTTTGCTTCCGAGAATAACGAAGATCAGGATCCCCTACCAGCACTGATTCCCTCCGAGATTGTCATGGAGGAAGAACGGAAGCCGCCAGATAAAGAGGCTGCCGCGAGCGTTACGTCGATGACGCCAACAACAGATGATACGAGAGCTCAAGCCGCGGTGTCGATGCCCAACCCCGGAGATGAGCGAGTCAGAGCCCAATGTGCTCACACTGCGCTGACGCCGCGAGATGGCAAGACTATCGAAGATGATTTGGTTACCCTCCGTTGTTTGGATACGGGTACTCTTACGTTTATGGCCTGTCACATCTACAGGAATCGTGACGGACCGAAATTCTCGACGACCATCGGTGTCGATGGAATGGCAGATGTTTCTTATATTTGCCAAGAAATGATCGGAAAGTTGGCCAAAGGTAAGTTGATTTTCGATGAAGGCGAACTTCCGATTAAGCGCAAGCTGTACGGATCGGGGTTGAATACGACGACGATCTTTCGTTGGATCGCGATTCGGGTCGCTCTCGCCGACAACATCGCCGCCCCCATTGTCGCTATTGTGGCCGATACGAACTATCTGTTCCTGTTGGGAGGGCGCGATATACGAGTTTTAGGAGCCGTCGTGGACTACCCCCACGATCGGATCTGTTTTTATCGAACCCAAGTCGTCTACGGGCTCAAGAAGATTAAAGTCAAGGACGAACGAGTCGATGCACCCATCGTGACCTTTCGATCTATTTACGATCGAGACCCGATAACCGTACCGATTTAAAATCATCAACACGATGCCTTTCGGAAGAGTCTCGACCTAGTCAAGACTCGAGTTTACGCTCGTTTGAGCACGATTAAAGACCTCCGAAGCCCGTCGCCGGAACGAACGGTAGCTTTGGCTACGCGGGGACATGCTACGACCAAATTCTCCCCAGCTCCGGGAGAAGCCGCGCGAGAAGTAGTGGCTTACGCTGCGCGCACGCTTCAAATCGAGCCCGGTCGAACTTACAATCTACCGGTTATTTTGTCGAAACCTATGGAAATGGGACAGGTTTTCGTCGCTACGTTTGCTGAAAACGAGCAGCTGGGAGTCGTTGAAGGAATGTGTTCTTCTTGCGAAGAGCACGACCGGTCCGCTGCTCGGGTTGCGGTTACAGCCGCGGAGGAAGTGCCGACGGTCGTCACTCAAGGCGAAGTCCTCGCGATTGGCGATATCGTTCGGTACGAAGATGAGTTGAATGTCTCTACGATCAACGAACTTACGAAAGAATGTGAAGAAGGATACGACAAGGGGAACCTTTCTTTCACCGTTTCCGTCGCTAGTCATTTGACGCATTGCGACGCGTCTCCCCCGCCGATGTTGCTGAGCACGGCGCAGAAGGACGCTACGACCGCTATTGCGGACAAGTCCTCCCTCAAACGACCCGAAGGCGACGACGATTTTGCTCGAAGGTCGGAAGAAGACGAAAAGAAGTGCCGCGAGATCACCGAAGCGGAGATCCGCCGCCAATACGAAAAGGTTCAATGGCTTCCAACACACACTTATCGCAAGGTGGTGATGCTGTTCAGTGGAGCCGGGGGCAGTACTTTAGGTCTCCAACGAGCCAACGAACTGTGTGGAACGTCGTTTCGAGTCGTGCTAGCACTCGATGCGTCGGACACCGCCAACCAGATCCACCACAAGAACTTTCCGAATATTCCTGTGGTGCAGCACACACTGTGTGGTCGCTATGTTACAACCTTACGGTTCATCGAATCTTATTTACCCTACGCGGAATGGTCGTCGTCGATGTGTGTCGCGTCGCCACCCTGCGTACACTCCGCTCTGTGCAACTTGACTTCCAGAGATGTTGGGAAGGGAGTCACCGCTACCCACTGGACGATGAAATTATGCAAGATGGCTGGTTTCTTCATGTGGTTGATAGAGCAGGAGGCCTCGATTATTTCTTACGTTGCACGTTTGCACCCTTACGTGTACGTCGTCAATTTTTACGACATAACACCCAGTTTGATGAGCTGTCGCGTGCGATTGTTGGTTTCCAGCCATCCGCTCCATTTGCGCGCAGTTCCAAAGACTTGCAAGAATATGCAGCAAGAGTTCGCCGCCGCGCTTGGCTACGCCGACGAACGACATTTACTTCAGATGAACAATTTAGGATCATCACGAGCCGCGACAGACGCAGCTTATACCGTTCCGCGTGTCCCGCTTCGCGTAGGACCGCACCGTTCCGATTACAGATCTCTGAATCTGAAAATGACTTCGGAGTTGCTGACAATGCCCCTTGATTTTGATTGGGCCGGCTTCTCCAGGACGACCTCGTTGAAACACTTGGCGTCCGTCGTGCCACCAGACACGATGACCTTATTAGTACTCGATCTGCACAACTCCGCGACCAAGGACTTTCACTTGAGCGGCGAAGCTTGGCCGTCTGCGTTAAGTCCTGCAGACCGACCGTTTGATTAATATTTGCAAATTGATGACACCACCCTTCGTCACGTACAAGTACCGCTGTTAAACACGCGCACACGTGCCGTAAGCTGGGTGTCGACTGATGATCTCCAAGATCGCACCAAATGGAAACCTCCAGAGGTACCGTTGATTCCGCCTGCAACAGATGAGCCGGGGACGTCTCGCGCTTCTTCTGCTGCCCCCCCCGACAACCAAATTTGGACGTTCCGCCAGATCCTGAGCGAGATCGTGAACCGAAGATTAAGAGCGAGCCGAGTGTTCGTGTCAATGGCGAGAGGATCAACAAAAGCCACCCGGAAGTGAGACTAAAATATGAGACAAAGTTTGATGTGCCATGGGAAGATGCGCCGCACGATGCTGAGGGTGCACCGCTACCGCAAACTCCTGAGCATGTCAAGGATAACAACGCCATGAAAGTTCAAATTCCTACGAAGGAAGAAGTTGATAAGGTTGTTCAGGAGTTGGGAATTCCTGACAATCCGCACTTAGATGACGAGGCGAAACTGATGCTCCGTCACTGTGTGCAATATTCTTGGGCCTTTTTCGACCCGATTATGAGACCTGTGGACTCACCTCCTGTGTCTCTACGATTCAAAGACGCGAATCCGCGACCGATTAAGATGACGCCCTACCGATTGACGCCTGCGAAGCTCGATTGTCTCCGCAATCAGATCAGCGAGTGGTGCCGGGATGGAGTCATTCGTCCGGCCGACTCACCTTGGGGCTTTCCTGTGTTGATGCTTCCGACGAAAGGAGCTGAGATTGGAACGTCAAACGCGTTCCGCGCTGCAGTTGACTTACGTCAGCTCAACGATCAATCGGTCAATGACAGTTGGCCGAACATTCGACAAGATGATGCTTTAGCTTTTCTCGCTATGCGACGATGGCGGACATGCATTGATATTAGATGGGGATACCACAACCTTCGTCTGGATCCGGCAGCGCAAGACGCTGTCACGATGGTTAGCCCACTTGGTGCTCATAGTTTCTTGCGATTACCTCTAGGTGTGAAGACAGCCGGTGCTCTTTTCTGCAAGCAAATGGCGAGCGACCTTTCGAAATGGATGTATCGAGACTTGGTTGCGTTTGTTGACGATAATATGATGGGATCCGACGATCTTCATCGACATTTACAAGTTTTGATCGAAATGATGTGTCATTGGTCCCAGAGAGGGTACAGCGGTCGAACCGCGAAGTTCCACCTTCTCAAGGATGATATAGAATTTCTTGGACACATCTCGACCCCAGAGGGCTTGAAGCCGAATCCGAAGACGCTGGAAGCACCGCAGAAGATGCCGATTCCAGGTACTTTGCCGAATACTTTCCCGAAGACCCAGATACGCTCTTTCATCGGCATGAGTAATTACTACCGATGATATGTGAAGGGCTACTCGAAGATCGTGGAACCGCTGAGACGATTATGCCTCGAAGGCGCAAAGTTCGAGTGGACGCCCGAGTGTCATAAAGCTTGGGATACGATTAGTGAGGCTCTGGTTGATTCCCGTGGAGTCTACCACCCCGATTATGATCTGCCTTTTCAGATCCGATCCGATGCTTCCATGGACTTGGAGCGTATCTCTTCCAGATTGTCGAAGTCAAGGACGATGCCGGGAGAGTGACTCGAGATGAACGAGTGATTGAATATTGGAGCCGAGCTGTGCCGAAGGAGATGCGCAATTACGAGCCCCGCCGGCTAGAGCTGCTGGCAGTTATACTTTCTCTAGAGCACTTTCGAGCCTACATCGAAGGGCGCCGGACTGTTTTGGAGACCGATCACCGAAATTTGACGTTTTTACGTAAGGCGACGCACTCGTCTGGGCAGCTTGCTCGTTGGGCGATGCGCCTCGCCAATTTTGACCCTGAACTTGGTTACAAGCCGGGAAAGTCGCCGGGAATGAGTATCCCTGACTGTCTCTCCCGCAATCCGATAGATCATGTCATCGAGACTGACGAGTTTGGAGAACCTTTGAACCACGCTTGTTTGGTGTTCCAAGAGCTTCCCCGACCTGTTGATGACCGAGGAATTCCCGCCTCCGGCTGCCACTTCATAATGTCGTTTGTTACGACCGAACTGCCGGAAGACGAAGACGAAGGCCCTGAAAAGGATCCGATGAAACTGGCTACATCTCATGCTACGAGACAACGTCGGAAGAACCGTGCGCACGATGAGCCACAGGTCTTCAAGGACGCAGCCGCTTACAAAGATTATATCGATAAGATACCCGATAATATGACGCTCGCTGAGATCGCACGTGAGCAAGAATCTGATGCTACTTGCGAGGATATTCGCCACCGAATGGCCCAAGGTCAGACGCCGCGACGTTCCCGAGCGAACGAACGATTCGAAGTCGTTAAAGACGTTCTTTACCGCATTTCTGCTGATTTGTACCCGATGATTGTTGCACCTGCTACGTTTCGCAAGCGCATTATTCGACTCTACCATGACACTCCGGTTAACGGTGGTCATATGGGACGTCACAGTACTGTCCAGGCTATCCAAGAACGATTTTGGTGGCCCCACATGTCGAACGAAGTTGGAGTCTTCATTGCTGAATGTTTAGTTTGCCAGAAAGCTCGTACGCCTGAGCCGAAACGAGCTGGACTCTTGCAACAGCCCATCTACGATGGTGATGGTGCTGTTCTTTGCATGGATTTATTTGGACCCTTGCCCAGCGCTGGTCCCGAGACGTATCTTCTAGTATTTTTTGATCCGTTCTCGCATTTCTTGATTCTGGGTGTTTTGAACGATAAGACTGCTGCGTCCGTCCTCTAGTCTTTTGTCATTAACATCCTCCTCAAGGGCTACTTGCCCCAGATGATTCGTACCGACAACGGTAAATAGTTCGTGAACAAGTTAATGCGCGAGTTTTGCCATCTCTTTAACACACGATACCAAACTACGATTCCTTATCATGCCCAGTCGAACCCGGCTGAGCGTGTTAACCGATTTATCAAGGCCTTCCTCCGTGCTTGCCTTCAGGGCCGGGACATCACGGATTGGCCCGACTTTGCCCATTATATTGCGTTTTGTTACAACCGCAAGTTTATTCCAGGCACGCAGATTTATCCCTTTATGCTGCGCCTGAACCGTCAGCCGATGCTGCCTACTGACTACACGCTTATGGATTTTGATACGCGATTGTTCCCGAAGACTCGCTCTGATGCAGCCGCCGAAACTCGTGAACGACTGAAGTATTATACGAAGATCGTCCGCGAGGCTCGTGATATAGCTTTGAAGAAACAACGATTGGCTTATAATGCCGATCATGTCGATGTTGAGTACAAGGAAGGATCGCACGTTTTGCTCTGCTTTCCTTTCCTTCAGAACAAACTTCGACCGGAATGGGGAGGACCGTTTATTATCAAGGAACGACTTTCCACGGCCACCTATATGATTGAGTCTCTCGACTCTCCGCCCGAAGAACGACGTGTTCATGTTAGTCAGATCACGCCTGTGATGGTACCTCCGATCGTTGATCAAACCATCCGCAAACCCGAAGAAACCTTCCGTGATGATTATCAGCACGGCAAGTTTGTTGTTTTCCGGATTCCTGACCGGAAGCGCTCTGATTGGCGCAAGAAGATTTATGTTGCCGAAGTTTACGAGCCTTACGATTACCAGAATGACCGTGTTGCTCTACATTTCTATTCCGATTTGGGT
The DNA here is from genome assembly GCA_029834535.1 of Chrysophaeum taylorii. Classification (NCBI taxonomy): domain Eukaryota; class Pelagophyceae; order Pelagomonadales; family Pelagomonadaceae; genus Chrysophaeum; species Chrysophaeum taylorii. The sequence continues at coordinate 18,880 of JAQMWT010000197.1, forward strand.
CCGAACGATGATGTCGCTTATTTCAAGCCGACCTCTCACCTTTCGCATCGCAAACTCAAGCCCGAGTTCAAGGACGTTGAAGGTCGCAGTTTCACCGATAAGTCCAGAATCTCATCCAACACAACTCCTTGTGTCACGGATTTCGCTCCGCACCAGATTGATGTGTTGATCCCCAAGTTTACTTTGCGCGTTGGTCGAGTTCCTGAACCGATCATCACCCGCGTTTATCAGAAGATTCGTTCACGAGATGCTCGTAAGGCGAAGCCGCGCTCCTCGCGCTAGCAGCTCGCTGGGGCAGCTCGAATTCTAACCTGGGGAGTCCTGTGGCGGCAACTCCCGCCTCCTAAGGCTTACCCCTCTTCTAGCCCCCCCCCTTATCAGGGGCACCCTACTCCGTCATGATGATGCCAGTATTCTTTATGACATCATCTTCCTTTTCCGTGACATGTGTCACCCGGATTTCTGTGTTTCGATAATATCTTAATCATAAACGATCCTCGAGTTGTGAGGACCAGGCACGGAAGTTGTTTGTGGTTGTGTGGCGAGAGAACGGCCATCCTCGTCCAGTGACTCCATAAAGGGCACGGACGCGAGCGGAGAGCAAGGATTCGAGGGCACGCCTGGTAGGACTAAATTCTCCTTACGCCACAATAATGAAATTTTCTACCTCTGCGCCCTCGCAGAGCGAATTCGGGAGGAGGAGCTCTGGACCAAGAAAGGTCGACGAAGGAGAAGAGCGGACGGCGGGGAGGGAGCCGAAGAGGTTGCGGTCGTGAGAAGCTTGGTGGTTGGGCTTGGTGGCGGGCGACGGAGTCGTCCATGGAATCAGGGAAAGGGTCGGGGAAGATGCGTTGTAGTTCTTGTAGGCTTCGTCGGAGTGGCTGGATGAGGCCAAAAGTTTGATTCATGGGGGGTGGGCGATGCGGGTGGCGAGGTGGTGGACGGTGGATTCGGCAAGAAGAAGGCCTGGAGGGGTGTAGGTGGTAAGGGGGCCGGGTCCGTTGTGGGGAAACAGAGAATGTTTGAGTGGGGAGTCGGCGCAAGATGGGGGTGGGTGACATGGCGGAGGCGAAGGAATGCGGTCGGGAGGGGACTTGGGGAAAGGAGTGTCGTGTGCGGGAGGAATGAGATGGTGTGAGGAATCCGGGGTTCCGGGTCCGGGTCCGGGAAAGTTGAAGAGGGGTGGGTCGTGAGAGAGGTTGAGCGGGGTGACGCCCTCAGAAGAGGAACGTGGGTCTGAAGGGAGAGTCGGAGCGACAGTGGGTGTTGGAGCGAAAGGGGTCGGCGGTGAAGGAACAACTTGCGGCTGTGGTGCCGGTGGGGATGTGGTGTCGGTGCATGGGGGTGTACCAGGGTCGTAACCGTAATCGGAGTAGAGGTGAGGTGTGATACGAGGAGCATCCGGGTGGATAGGCGGTGGAAGGGAGTTGAGGATTTGCGGAAAAACAGCGTCTTGGGCTCGTTGGGTGTCGTGAAGGACCGCGAAGGAGACTTCTTGGGCGGAAAGATGAGCTTTTGCTTGGGCGATATCAGATTGTGCTTCGTCGTGAGCGCGGGCTTCGGCGTCAAGACGGGCGTTGGCGTTGCCGAGTGCGGTGCGGGTTGCGAGCAACTCGTGGTAGAGAACTTCGGGATTCACAAAGGAGGGAGGAAGGGTGGTGTTGTCGGAGAAGTCGCCAGGGCCGTCACGACCATTGGTGGCGTAGTTGCGCGGGTGGAGGCGTTGGTCTTCGGAGAGGAGTGTGCCATGGACCGGGGAAATAATGGCAGTGGTGTCGGAGATGGGGACTTGAGTGTGGAGTGGTGGTGGTGTGGTCGACATCGGTGGCGATGAAAGCGAACAAGGTGATGGTGATGGGGTGGTGCCTGGAGAGGCAGACGAAGGTGGGGTTGTGGTTGGGGTGACGACCGGGATGGTCGGTGGGACGATCGGGACGGTCGGTGTGGTGACCGGGGTGGTCGTGGCTTTGGGTGGTGTGACTGGAGTGGTCAGGGGTGTTGGTGGTGCAGAAGCGGCGGCTATAGTTGGAGGAGCTAGCGGGACGGTCGGTGCGTTGACCGGGGTCGTCGGGGCTTGTAGTGTTGTGACCGGAGTGGTCGGGGCTTGTGGTGTTGCGACCGGAGGGGTCGGGGCTTGTAGTGTTGTAGAAGCGGCGGCTGCAACTGGAGGAGCGGCGGCGGTTGGAGGGGGGGTTCTGATGGTAAGAGCGGCGAGTTGGGTCTGAGTGGTCAGAGGTTGTGGTGGAGCAGCAGCTTCGGCTACAGCTGGAGGAGCTGCGGCGGCTGGAGGGGGGGTTCGCTGGTAAGAGCGGTGAGGTGCCGGTTGAGTTTGGCACGGTCGGCGGCGACTTGGGCACGAAGGATGACGAGTCGCGCGGCGAGTTCGTCGAGTTGATCGTCGTCGAGATCTGCTTCGTCGTCGTCGTCGAGATCGGCGTCGTCGGCGGCATGGTCGGCGGCGAAATCGTCTTCTAGTGGTGCGATCGCTTGGTGCGGGTCTTGGTCTTGCTTGCGCGACATCTTGTGCTGCGAGTCGCGGGACGTGGTTGGGGTCTGTGGGTCTTGACTTGAGTTGGGGGGGTTGGCGTCGAAGTGAACTTCGATAGCCTGTCGAGGTCGGGACGTCGAACTAGTGCGATTGTCTCCGAGTAACGCGAGATTAAAGAACTCCGCGAATGCGAAAAGAGCCCAAAACCTAGAGACAGAAAACTTAATGTCACCTGGGCGGAGTCCTCGTCGCAGTGGTAGAAGTGCTTGTCCTCGGTGCGTCCTGTCTCCTTCGACGCAGGGGCAGCACTTGCCAGTATCAGGTGACGGGCTTCTTGAGCGTGTACGTAGTGTGTTCGCGATATAGAGAGAGGGGGGGGGGGGGGGGGGAGGTTCATGGCGAGAATGAAATTTTCTACCTCTACACTTGTTCAGTCACAACGGGCGCTTCTAAAGGACGGATGACGCAACAATTACCGTATAGCACTCTTTAGTTTTCTAATGGGAAATGCTGGAATTTGGGGGGCGACAACGTTGGATTCTATATGTATTGGGGGGGGCGACCTTAAAAACATGCTGTTTTGGGGGGGCGACCGTCAAAAAAGTGGTGATTTGGGGGGGGGCGACCTTAAAAACATGTTGTTTTGGGGGGGGCGACCGTAACAAAAATGGTGGTTTTGGGGGGGGCGACGCCGACCTGCCGCATACTATAACCCTCATCAAGACTCATACTGTAATCTTGAGTATGTCTCACGAGCGCTCGTTGATGACCGCCTTCCGCTTGGTCTTCAAACGGGAAGCAAGCTCGACTGCGCCCTAGTGCTGCTGCTGAGACGGCTCATGGTCGTCCGGGGCGCTGGCTCCTCGACCGTCGACGGCGGAGTGAGGTCGCTGTAGCAGCCCTCCCTGTCGCTCTCGACAGCGGCGTCGACAGCGGTGCGCTCTTCGCTGTCGAGGTCAGCCCAGCCACGGCGCAGCTGTCCGAGTCGATGCCCGGAGCTCGGTCTTGGAATCCGGTCCCCAGGGCTGAATTCCGGTTGTAGTCTCGACGGGTCGAGCAGCAACCGCCGAACCTTTATGAGCTTTTTCCGGCGTCTTCCGGAGTTGCTCGCGCGCTCACTTGGCCTCCTTCTCGGTGGCGAACTCCTTTCCCTCCAGCCCGGCGTCGAGTTCAACCTTGGTGACCCTCATAGCCATTGTCTCGGATAGCCTTTGGAAGAACTCCGGCACCGCCCACTGTGACGCCGACAGCGAACCCTTCTTCTTCGACGCGGTGGCACCCGCGTCGTTTCCGCTATCGCTGGCGCCCAGCCGAACTTGGCCGCAAGACCCCAGGAAGACGCAGGCGAGCACCCCAACGCCCGAGCAATCGAGCATCCCTCGCACGAACAACAATAACACACCCTTCCGCTCGCAGTGCGCACCATCTATTTGATAGAAGGGGCGGGCATGTTCGTCTGGCCGCCTGCTCCAAGGTGGCACCAACAACAAGAACACACCCTTCCGCTCACAGTGCGCACCATCTATTTGATAGAAGGGGCGGGCATGTTCGTCTAGCCACCTGCCCCAATGTGACACGACGACCATGTCGTGGTAGCACTTCGACGGGACGTCCTCGCCATCGACATTGACAGTATCCCTGATGTCGGAGATGTCGACGGTGCTTGGGTCGAAACCCACACGATCCGCCTCGGGCAGCTTCTTCTGCTCCTGGGCGTGCCGGTACGCCTCACAGGCGATGCGGTTCACTCGCATTTCGGCGGCATCCGAAAAGAAGATGCTGACATGGCAGCCGTACTCGTCGCGACGCTACTTGGCGAAGGCAGGGAGGCGTTGTAGCGCCGCGAGGCGGTCGCCGAGAAGAATCAGTTGAGCCTGGCGCTTGATCTCGCGGAGAAAGGGGAGTTTCCGGCTGTACGATACGAAGGGGGTTAGGAGGGTGTCGATGCCTTTGGAGGTCATTTTGGGACACGCGGCAAGGACATGCACAACAAGACGGGCGAGATGCTGGGCCAAGTGTGGGCTGCGGCCGCGTTTCCATGCGATCGCAGCACAGCTTCGCGAGTGCTCCGTGTGGTTTCGCAAGACAAAGCGGCCGGTTTTTCGGGGAACGCCAGTATATCTCGACGAAACGACACTCGTCTTGGGCCTCTTCGTCTGGCGTCGCCGCCCTAACACCACACCGGGCCTTCTTGCTGGCGCGAGCTCGTGCCGTCTCCGCCGCACCGCAAACTACGCAGAGGACGTCGTGCTCGCATTCGCGAGCTTCGAGCACGGTGCCAAATTTAGCCGATCTACCGCGCGCGAATTGTTCGGCCTGCCACCGAAACTCGAACGACGTTGCCCCGTCGCTCCCGGTCTCATTACCCACGACCAGCTCGCACGCGAGGAGCGGGTCGTAAATGCGCAGAGGCTCCCAGATAACGCCGCGTTCTTTCGCGAAGAGGAGCCGGCTTTGCTCCTCTACACGCCGTTTGTACGCCGCCTTCGACGCGTTTCGAGCCCGATTAATTTCCGCCGCATTCTCCTTCCTCTTTTTTTTTTTTGTGGCGCTTCTTCTCGCGGTTTTCGTCTGCGTCGTGGTTGCAAAAGGTCGCTTCCGATTCCGCTTCACATTCATCATCAGAATCATCGACATCCGACTCAGCCTCAACCGTCGACATAGGCACTGAGCGAGCCTCGCACGACGAACTGACAGGAGGAGGCAGCGTCGCTCCGAAGTAGTTGCGAAACATTCGTAACGCTTGGTTCAGCCGCTGCATCACCTCGTGCGCCCGCCGGTCTCGCCATTTGTCCCCGTGGAACTGCCGCGCGAGGTCGCAGAACAATGCTTGCGCCTGCGCGCGGGGCGAAGACGTCAAAACTTTTCGAAGTCACGTTACTGCGACGGGACGCACCTTTTCAAGAGTGACACTTTTTTTTTTCGCGCCTAAGACCGCCACAGCGTCTGAAGCTGTAAGTATGCGCGCGATGACGCGCACCTTCGCCTCGTCGACTGACTCCTCCGACTCCCACGGCAGCGGTTGCAGCGCAACCGCTCCCCTCTCTCTCTCCTGAATCGGTTTGGGCCGGTGGTGGCGGCGATGGTGGAATCGGTGATTCCTTAAACGTTTGCGGCCGCGACCGCGACGGCGGGGGCGACGACGGCGATGGTGGAATAGGTGACTCCTGTAGGGTCAGCGTCCTCGTCCTCGCCAGCGACGGCGTAGGCGCTGTGGCGGCAACTCCTGACCGCTAAGGCTTACCCCCCCTTTCTCAAGGCTGGATACCCGTTCAACGGAGCGCCTTTCCTTGATTTCCTAGTGATGTCATACCTCTCCCTCGAGAGAGGCGCATCTTGCTATCATAAATCGACTCTCCATCCTCAAGTTGAGAGGCTTGGTGAGCGTGAGGAAGTGGTGTGGCGAGCATAACCGACCCCGAGTGAGCGTTGGCCTCGTTCAGTGAGGTCTAGGGCGAGTCGGTGAGTACCCCCTTTGTCACCCTAGGGTCGGGAGTGTTTTCTGTGCCGCCATACATGGTGGAGGCTACGAGATTGTGCGACTATATAGGTCGCCAACAAACGAGTGCCCCGTACGCACTGTTTAGAGAACAGTAAAAATCACTGTGCCTCTGGTAGAGAATGGTGGCAGTGGTAGTGTCACTCTTATTGCCCTGTCTCCAACGACACAAAGAGCAGCACGGTGTTCGACACCGCGATTTGGGTGTTTAGGTGTGAGTGTGAGACTAGGGGGAGGGGGGTCCTAACCCTAAATGGAATTTTCTATCTCTACGCCCTCGCAGATTGAACTCGGTTATGAGCGCAATCTGGGACAAACAAAACAAAATGTGTGGCCAGAGACAAATAGACGTTGAATTGTGAGGCGGCGTGGAAGGAAAAGTGTGCGAAGTGCACGAGAGAGATAGAGTAGAGCGGAATAGCAGGCAAGTGTGAGTGAGAAAGGAGAAAGAGCGCGAAGTCGAATATGGCAGAGGTTGAGAGGGGAAGCAAAATGGAAAGGATATTGCAAGAAGAGGCGAATGCTCGAAGAGAAGAAAAGAAAAGGCATCGATCATAAGGAAGAAGAAAAGTGGAGGAAGATGCTAAGAGGGTACGTGGAGGAAAATGCGGGGTAGGCTAATGGCGAAGTATGGCGAATTCTGTTCGAGAGATCAGATCATCATATTGTTCAGTGACTGATGAGATAGGGGACGGTGCGTGCCGGTGGATAAATCCCAAGTGGCTGGGGGATCCTCGTAGTAGAACGGGTGGTCTAACTGATAACAACAGTAGGGATCATGGGTCAGGCAGTCGGGAATTGTGCAGCAGACCAATGGTTGATCGAAAGGTGAATGGTGAGAGTGGCCGTAGGGATGAGATTCTATTGTGACTAACGTTCTGCTAGTAAAGGTTTGACGATGTGACGGAGCGCCAGCGTCATCCCATGAAGAGACATGACCATTTAACCAAATCGGTTTCGACATGGTAAGGTAATCGTCGTAATGATGGCGAGTAAGGCGGAGCTGTTTCTGGAAGATGAGAGAACCAGAATTGCCTGTCACATACGTGTCGAAGCTGTCGTCCTGAGTGTAGTGTGGGACGGCTGAAGCTAGGCTATAAGCGTGTAAAGTAATATGCGGATAATCGTAGCGCGGTGAGGATATCGGGATAAAGTTGTCTGGGGGTGGCCATAAATATGAAAACTATAAATTTGCTGTAGACGTGGAGTTGTAGTCTCGTGTAAGTCGCCAGTGGCTATCATCGAAAGATGATTGGGATGATACTGAGGTTTGCGAGTGTATCGCGGATGATGGTGGATACAGGCGTGTGTCCTGTGCTGAAGAGTCGGTGTCCTGTGCCGAAAATGCAGAAGAGTCGGGCAACGGAAGAAGATGCCGGAAGGCGATGGACTGCTTGAAGATATTGTCCGTGCCAGGGGGAGAGTTGACTTCGAAGGTATGGTCAAAGTCGCGTCTTTCGTGTTTTATTCGACAAAGTAATCCTGAACTGTGACAATCGACTGATCCAGTATTCATTTCATGTGCAAAGTCGTTTTCACCAGAATCGAACTTCCCTTGATGTACAAACGCGAGGGAGCGTGGTGCATCCCTGGTGAATCGTGCAGTGACTGAAAGGGGGGACATTCGACAGGAGGGTGTTGTCGATATGCGAGAGCTGTACAGTATACAACGTGTAGGGAGCGTATGTTTCAAGAGAGGATTAATCTGTGGACGGGAGATGTCCGAATAATGAACATGATGTGAGGTAATGTCCATAATGCGAGAACTGTCCGACAATGAGTCATGCGAGACTGTGGCTAGCAGCGAGTGTGTGGGAATGCAGAAGTTGATAGGCATGGCAGTTAACTTCCCTTGATTCGTAACACAACTGGGTGGGGCTAGCGGTGTGCGGCAGAGCGCGTGTCCAACCTGTGGAGATTGGGGGTTATCCTCGCGGGTGCTACGGAAAGTGTCGACTGGGTGCGAATCGCAATGGCGGCTGTTGGGCTCAGAGTTCTGCAAGGTGGAACCTGCAGTGCGAACGGAGAGGAGCGAACCGGGTGCGTCATAAGAGCGTAAGACGCGAGTGTAGTCTGAGCTGTGTCCGAAGCAGGATTCTGACAGTAACGTAGAGATGCGAAACATGATCAGAATTGGGCGAGGATGTCGCGTGAAGTTGTGTTGTAACCGAACCATAGTGGTGCAGAGCTTCGACGTCAAGCATGGTGCTGGGAGTGACGTGAAAAGATGTGAGCAAAGGACTCTGAGTGCGGCTATCATTTGGTGGCGGGCATTTATTGAGCGAGACTGGCGATAACTGCGACGTTTGGCTTTGGCGTGACAGAACTTCGTTTGCATATGACAGCGTGCATGATAAAATCGAGCGAGCTGAAACTTGAGAGGTGTAACCTGGAAGAGACTGCCGGAAGAGCGTGGGTGGCTCTGAATTGCATTGATAACGGAACTTAGTGTCATCACAAATCGTCGGGGATTTGGTCGTCGGGAGTCGCGTCGAAGCGGGGAGGAACGACGAATGCTCATCAGGTCTTGGCGTGTGACAGAGGTCCTTAGAAAGAGGGACTTCGGTACGTGCCTTGAATTGAGTTCCGATGTAGCCAGAGTAGCCATAGGAGGCATGACTGATGCGAATCGAAACGAATCTTGTCGTCGGTGGAAAACTAATGCCCCCTCGTAATCGAACTGGGTAAAAATTTTTGAATTGCCGGTGAGACGGAGAGACCATGGTTGCGAAACGAGCGCAGAGCCGGGCGGCGGTCGGAGGAGGCGCCTGAGCGGTGGCTGAGACGACAGTGTCCTGCGTATCCTGAATCAAAAGGTGTTCGGGCATCGTACTGTGCGACAAGCGAGCGTGCGTCTCAGTTGACTGTGAGTGTACCATGGTTATGGCGCAATGTTCGTAGTCTAAACCGAGAGGGACGGTGAGCGTGCCGTCGCGAGTGCATAGGAGCCTGTGCGGTGTCTGAGCTGTAATCGGAATATGACATATGACGTCATACAAAGCGATGGGAGCTGCATCAGACGTGATGGGACCGGCTAGTAGTGCCGGGAGCAGCGTGTCGGGGGTAGCGCTCAGAGATGAGGGTGGAACGCAGTCCACTTCTATCTTGGTTGCCGTGTGTCGCGGTACTATGAGCGTAAACAACGGACATGAAGTAAATGCCTGCGTCTCAAACGAGAATGCGGGTATAGTCGCATGGGAAGGTTGCATATTGTATCTGCTGCGGTCAAACGCTCTGGAGGATACCAATGGAGAAACCACGACCACATGGGTGGCGTCTGGTGGCCAAAGTTCCTGTGGGAGTGGTTGAGGTGACTCCAAAGTAGGACGCCTTCTTGGGTATGACTCAAGCGTTGCGATGAGTTCATGCTCGAGATCATAGTCGTCCATTAGATGAGTTGAGGTGGTCGCGAACGAGCGATACGTCGACCTGGTGTCAGGGGAGACCGAGATGGTGCAGTGATCTGACTGGCTGAGGTAGCCGTGCTGGTAAGATTCCAGCGGGTGAGTATAACTATGGAGAATGCTGGCATTGGCTTGTGCCTGATCTGCAGTCGTGCAGAGATGCGACATGGTCTGTACTAATGCGGATTGCAGCGACAGGGGCGGGTCAGGTGCCTGGGAGGCTGAAAGGCGGCCTTTGTCTTCCAGAGGCGAAGGGACCAAGCAGAGCTGTAGCTTCGTTTCGTCGCGATCAGATAGGCGCAATGAGCTTGTGCGCGTGATCGTGGTGCGCTTACCTGCATCTTCATGATGTACCTGTGTGTCCTGCGGTGGTGCTTCTGCGAGCGGGACATATCTTAAGGATTGGTCCATCGGATGGGGTGCATCAGCTATGAATGAGACAGGAGCCAGTAGCAGTGCAAGGTCAGGTGACAGAACGTGTGCGTGGTCGAGTAATTGAGCGTCGGACCTGAGCATGGTCTGCATGGTCTGGAACCGTGCTGTGCAGTTGGTTTGCATTGTCTCGTCTGCTACATCAATGAGCTAGCTGGTGTAGCTGGCCGTTGTCGTCTTATCTTTCGTCTTGTCGTCCAATAGAGACTGCGAGATAGTACTCGTTGCTATGTACGAGACTATAAGTAGCTGTTGAGCAGCTGTGGAGAGCTGAGTGCTTTCTTGTCTGGCAGTTTCTGTGGCTTTCGAGTTCCAGAGACATGATTGCGCAGCTTCAGACGTCTTGGCATTGGGGATTGCCATAAAGCACCTCGCAAGTTCAAAGTCGGACGTCGGAAAATGCGTCGAAGGACCTGTGAGGTCACCAATTAAAATGCGCCCTCGTAAGGCGTGCGCGACGTGGTGCGGGCGCGAGCGACTTATTTTGGTGATCTGAAGGTCGTGAGATACGTTGCGGCTCGGAGTGTCGGTGGAAATGACGAGTGTCGTGGTGTTAGAGGCGGTGACGCGGAGAGCATCGAAAAGCGCGTCATGCTCCAAGAGCAAAAGCGCGCGATGCTGGTGGTCCGAAGTCAGTGCCAAAAGGGGTGTGGCTCGCGGCTGACCTGTCTGCAAGGTAGGGCAGATGGGCGCGTGAGCTGAGATCCCGTGGTGGAGAGTATCCGGCTTGGAATGCTGGGGGTCCAGTGCAGGAATTCGAAAAGGGGGATCGCCGAAGGAGAGTGCAGTAGAGCCAAGGGCGATGAAAGGGTCAGTCCTGCTGGGTGCATCCTTAATGGCGGAGATGTTGGGACCAGAGCAGTGAGTGCCGTAGTGACCAGGGTTGCCCTTAGGCGTGTGGAGCATTCGAAGGTGCGGGCATGTGACATGCGTCCTCAAATGAGGAGTGACGTGCCGAGCGATAAGACGCACGCTTTTGAGGGAGGCAACATGCGTGACTTTGGTGCATGTTTGTGGTGGAGCCGGCAGCTGGCGTGGAACGTATTTCGTACATTCCAGTGATGCGAAAATGCTGACAGAAGCGGCACAGGTGAAGCGAGTCTGTGCATAGTGCGCGGAGAATGTTTCCTGAGAGCGCAACGTCGATTTTCCGGAGGCAGCGCAAGCGTGTGGCGTCCAGAAGAGAGCTATGCAAGGGGACATAAAGGACCGAAGTGGTCGCAATGGAATCGTGCATAGTTTGCGGCTGATCGGGCCGTTCAGAACTCTCGAAATCTGTGTCTGTTACTGCGGCCATGGGGAAAGCTTTCCAGAAGCTTGGTCGCGGTGAGACATAAGGATGGGCAGCCGAAAGGATTGCGCTCTCTGACTGAAAGTTGGGGAGCGGGTGATCATGTGCTGCGACTGCGACTGGTGCTCGTGCGAAGACATCCATCGAATCGTGACATGGTGATCGCAGATGGGTCCATGCAACCTGCTGAGCAGTGTCATCCAGTGCATCCGGCCGAGAAGGTGGATGGTGGGTGCAGCAGCGAGCGCCGGTGAGCGGCAGTGCGCGCTTGTCTTCGGGGAGAGAAGGCGGCGAGGTGGAACCAGCTTCGAACTGATCGGGAGCTGCTGATCGAGAGAGATATCGAACAAGGCGGGAGTGCCTGGTGAATCTGAGCTGATACCTGCAGGTGCGGTGAGTACCTGCGAGTATGTTGACCGTGGGACCGTCGACAGCGTGTCTTGTATTTGTGGATACGGCATTGCAGGGGCATTGATGGTGCTTGGATCAGGTGGCTGATTTGGAATGGTCGGGGAGACCATCTTCGAGGCTAGTGGAGTGGGTCTTGCTTCTTCGCTGTATGCATCATACCAGGGGGCTGAATCCGAGGGGATGTTGTCAGTAGCCTGCGGCTCTTGTGCCTGGGGCATAGAGTACGGCGGAGCCTTGGGTCCTTGTGTGTAGTTGCATATAGTCCATAGTCGATATAGGCATAATACTCGGGAACATCTCGAGGTGTCTTGTTCTTTGACTTGTCGAAAGTGGGAGCGAGGTGGCTTGGTGTTCCTTCGACAAGACTGCTTCCTGGGCCGTTGTGCCCGAAGAGAGAAGAAGCCCTTGTGCATGTTTTGGCAGCATGATGGTGAGCATGACCATCAGGCAAAGAGCTGTCTTTTGATAATTCGGAATTTGTCGACTCTTGATGTTGGTGGTCTTGTTTCTTGGTGGGACTTTGCACGTTGCGGTCGTCGCTGATGGTAGGGGTACGGTCGCCGGTGTTGGATGTACGCCCTCGCAACTCGGACGCGGGGATGTGGTCGAGTTGGGATGAACCAGGTGGCTGAGAATGCGAGCGGGTGCAAAGGGGGCCGGGCGGATAGGCGAAGAGTGATTTGGCAGAGGAGGAGGGGCCAGAGATGGCGGGGGGTTGAGAACTGAGAGACGGAGTGGGTGTTGAACCATGAAAACCGTGTCCGGGGCTTCCGTGGAGGTGGTGATGATACTCGGGGAGAATCGGGGGAGAGGCATTGGAGGTTGGTTCGGAAGGGGATGAAGGTTGGTTGTTGATGGGGAAAGGAGGTGAAAGATGCGATGCAGCATCTTTGGTGGGGTGGGTGGCATCTAGTGAGGTGAGAATGGTGTTGACGACGGCGTTGGTTTCAAAGTGGGAGTTGCGGATGTCGGCGTGGGCAGTTTTCGAGTGCCTTGAACTGTGTGTGGGTGAGATGGAGCTCCGCGTGGGTGGAGACCAGTTCGTCGGCTTGGAAGGCGAGCTGGGCGGTGGCGAAAGCCAGGGCGGCGTCGGTGATGGTGAGTTTGGCGGCTGTGGAGGACAAAGCGTCGTCCTTGCGAATGAGCATGGCCTTGGTTGCGGCCAAGTCAGCGGCTTGGGAGTGGAATGCAGCCATAGTGGTGGCCAACTCGCGTTGGAGCGCAGACGGAGGTGCATTGGAACTTCGAGAAAGGAGGTGAGTTTCAGGAGGTGAGTTTTTGCTTGGGTGCAGACGGAGGAATGGTCGTAGTCGTGGAGTGCGTAGTCACGCGGGTGGAGATGAAAATCGGGGAGACCGCAACTTTCGAACGGTGATGAAGGTCGGTCAGGATGGTCCGATGGTTGGGCGGCAGGAGCTTGAGCCGCGGAAGGAGCTGGGGTAGGAATGGAAGTGCCGGGGCCGTCGTGGCCGTAGGTGGCATGGTATTGTGGGTGGAGATGAAAGTCTGGAGGAGAATGACTTGCCGAAGATGATGGATATCGGACAGGAGAATCCGACGGTGGGGCGGCAGGAGCTTGAGCCGCGGTGGGGGCTTGGTCAGGGATGACGGTGCCGGGGCCGTCATGGCCGTAGGTGGCATGATCGTCAGGAAGGGAATGAGTGTTGCGGCGAAGGGGTTGACGAGGATGTTGGGGAACTTGAATAGATGGTGAAGTGGGAGTCGCCGATAGTGGGGAGTTAGGCTCCAGTGAAGGAGGTGGAGGCTCCGGTGGGGTTGGTGGAGTGAAGGGAGTAATGTATTGTGGTGGTGGTGGTTGAGTGTTCAACATTGCTGGTGCGATATTCGAACAAGGTGGCGTGTCCTCGTGAATGTGGGGTGTGCCAGGTTGTGAAGTAACCGTGGCTATGCCTGGGTCCGGAGGGAAGGCAGTGGGGTCGGAGACTTTGCTGTGGGGTGTTTGACATCCAGCGGAGTTGTCGGCATGAGGGGGGATGACCATCGAGATGATCGGATCTTGGATCGCGGCTTCATTTTTCTTGAGGGGGGTTGCCGTAAGAATAGCTGTCGTGGAAGCTTGTTCGAATTGCTCGTCTTGATCGAGTTGCACGTCTTGGTCAAGTTGCCGTCTCGAGCTTCGATTGCGGCAGTGATTTTGGCTCTGAGATCAGCGTAACAAGCGGCGATTTTGACTTGTAAGGCAGCGTGATCAGCGGCGAGTTGATCTAATAAACTAGCTTTGCGCCGTTGGCAATCAGCGGCGAAGTAATCAAAGAAATCGCCTTTGAACTGTTGCATGAGAGCTTGTTGCGTGGCGAGTTGCGTCGCTACTTCCAGACTCGGGACTTGTGGATCGTGAGTCGCCATCGTTTTGGGGTTGCGTTTTGCGCGTTGTTGGTTGCCTTTCACACTTTTTCACACTCGTTCACCAGTAGCAAGCGATGAGACTTGACTACGGTCTTAAAAGTTGCCGGAACTTCAAGAGATTGCTATTGCCTGGAAACCCTGAGTCTTTGTCCGAGACGTTGATCGAGATCGATGTCTTGCGGAGGACCTTTCTCTACCAGTATCGGACTGGGTCCAAACCTAGAGAACAGTAAAAATCACAGTGCCTCTGGTAGAGAATGGTGGCAGTGGCAGTGCCACTCTTATTGCCCTGTCTCTAACGACACAAAGAGCAGCAAGGTGTTCGACACAGCGAGTTGGGTGTTTAGGTGTTAGTGTGAGACTAAGGGGGGGGTGTCCTAACCCTAAATGGAATTTTCTGTCTCTACTGTTATTGTGAGGAAGCTATGACACTTACCCCTGCACCACGTATCTAGTATCCCTACGTCATTCCCTTATCGCTAGTCTAACGCCCCATTCCAGTTGTAACATGGCAGTAGGTGTTCTCCACGGTCGAGCCTCTGCTTGACTTCGTGGCGACTCCTCCTCGGCTTCAGTTCATTGCTACGTGTTCGGTTCGTTATCGTCCAACATGTCCTCGATCGAAATTAAAGATAGCAAGCTTCCGCAAAAACTTGATGCCTTCCGCGGTGAGCGACATCTTTTCACCAATGGACCCGGCACCTGGAAAACATGATCATTTCCAGCGGCGATCGCATTATCTTGACCAACGACACTTGGACCAGCATTTCCGCCTCTGGCTGCTCTGAAGAAGAATTTGGTGTTAAGCAGCAACGTTGGTACTCTGCACCGTCCATGGCACTTCCCATGCAGGATACTGATCGTGCGGATATCCGCGAAAACCGCGATATGAACTTCACGCGGCGTTACAAGCGCATTACCGATGTTTACATGGGCCATGGGGTTCGTGTCGCTCAGTATGCAATTGCTTCCTTGCATTCCTTGGTATGCAACAATCTCGACGAAATGGAGTCTTTTCTTAACAAGTTCATCACTGGTGTTCAAGTTGCTCGGCATCATCAAGATTTCCCTGACACTCTTGCATTGCAATTGCTTCAAACGAAAATCCCCGGCTCGATCTTGTCTAAGGATCTCATTGCACTTGACCCTAAACTGCGCACATTTGATGGTTTCGTTGATCGCCTCAACAGTAAAGTTTTCGATTATCTTCAGACCAAGTCTGCGCTTGTCCATGCTACGCTCCGTGAGTCCCCGCCATCGTGAACGTTGCAACTTTTGCGGTCGTACCAACCATCCTTCTGATAAATGCCTTCATCGTCTCAATGCTTTGCGCTCCCAACAACGTTCTAGCCCTCGCCCATCTTTTCGCCCATCTTTCCGTTCCCGTGGTTCCTTCCATCGCAAGCGCCCACGCCCTACTGACCGTTGTCACTTTTGTGGTATTCCTGGCCATCACCAGAAGGACTGTCGTAAGCGCCAGCGCTATTTGCTCTCACAAGCCGCCGCCCGCCCTCGCCCTCGGCCTCAATACCCACCTCGATCCACTCCCCACTACCCACCACGACTCAATCCCCGATACCCACCTCGACCCCATCCACCATTATACCAAAACTATCTTTCCGCCCCCATCCCACTCTTGCCCCCATCTCACCCCTCTCCGCCGCTTCTTGCGTTGCCACCCTCCACCACACCCTCTGTCCCACCTTCCACCGCCATCTCCCCTCCTGGCCCATCTCTTTCTGCACCCACCTACCCGTCTTTCAATTACCATATTCTTTCTATCTCCCCCTCCATTCATCAAGTCCTTTCCTCCACCAATGCTCTTACCGCTCTGCTCATCGCTCGTGAGCGCGACTACCTGCACAGCAACAACCTTCGCCTCGTCGTCTACGATACCGGCGCCAACGTCGATCTCTTCAATTCTTCTGCTGGTTTCACTGACCTTGACAACACTCAACAGCACTCAATCACTTCTGCTATCGGCACTGGCTCTGTTTCTGGTTCTGGCACTGCTCACTTGACGTTCCCTTCCATTGCTCCTCTCGACAATCGTGGTCTTCCTTCTCCTGCACCCACTCTTTCCGCCCCTCATGGTATCCATGTCGCGTTCCCGCATACCCTCATTTCTCCTGGCCTTGGTGACAAACAGATTCTTTCGGATCATGCCCTTGAGCAAGTTGGTTACGATTGTCATACGATTCAGGCTGTTGGCCCTGCTCATCCGCAACGCATTTTACGCCACCGTCAAACGCATCACGTTATTCCCCTGCTTCGTCGCTGTGGTCTTCTTTTGATCGTCTGTTGGAACGGGAATACGACCGCTGCGCCCTACGCGGACTTCGTTTCACCTTTTGTGGCATTTTCTTCTTGCCCTCGCGTACATGACCCTTGTGCGTTTCCCGTCGTGTCTCAACGCACTCAACTTACATTCGACCTTTGGCATGCTCGTCTTGGTCACTATAGTCCCTCTTATATTCGACGTTTGTCTTCTCTCGCTGTTGGCGCACCGTTTTTCCCGAGCTCCGCGTCTCTTTCTTTTTGTCCTGCTTGTGCTCTAGGTAAAATGCATGCTGCGCATGTTGGCCAACGTAAAGCACATGTCTCCACTTCCACCTCGCTTCCTACCTCCGAGCATTTGTCTCGTCCACGTGCCGTTGCGCCCTATCTTATTATCCACGCCGATCTCATGTTCACCGGCGTCCCTTCCTTCATTTATCAAGACCGAGCGATCCTCACGTTTGTCGATAATCATACGCGCCGCCGCACACGTTACTTTGCTCTACGACACGATGCACTTACGAACGCTCGTCAACTCGAACTTTTTCTGTCTACCGTGGTTCGCCCAGTTGGATATCGCATTGCCCTCATCTACACAGATCGTGACCGCTCTCTTATGGGCCAGTTCGAAACCTTCTGTCTGGGCAACAACATCGCTCTCAAACGTGCTCCTGCAGCTCAGTCCAAAACTTCACAGGCGCACGCTTTTTCTGGTGTTGTGGAACGCTCTCATCGCGCAACTGCTGATATTACTCGCACTCTTTTGGTGCATGCGCACCGTCCACCTGATTTTTGGCGTTCGGCCATGGAAACGGCTGACTTCATCTCTGAGCGCATGCCAAACGCCTCTAACCCTGGTTACATGACGCCATATGAAATGCTACATGAAACTCTCCCCCGTGTCGATTTTCTTCGTGTTTGGGGCTGTCCTGCTGCAATTCTTACTGGCGACAAATGGCCTACCAAAGCTATAACAGGCATCTTAATTGGGTATCCCTCAGCCGGCCCTGGATATCGCATATTGCTTCAACGCGCCACTGGTCCCGTCATCCACACTTCGATTGACGTTGTTTTTGACGAAAATTTTGCTATGCGTAAGTCTCTGTCCTCTCAACCCCTTCCTCCGCCTCTTGTGGATTCTCGTTTTCCTGACTTATTTTATTATGACCCTCGTTTATCTTCCGCTGTTGCTCCCTTGTCTTCTGTTTTTGATGCTCAGGAGCCTGCCTTATCGGGACTGATCACCCCAGCAACAATACCACAACCGTCAACGGACAATACGAAACGTGCACCATTGCGTCGAGCCAAACGGGGCCGACCGCGCAAAGTCGACCAAGCGCATTACAAACCACTCAACCAACGAACTTTCATTCTGGCGTTTGTCCACAACGCAAGGTCGATTCTGTTTCCTCCTGTCACAATGTCGATTCTGTTTCCTATGTTGATTCTGTTTCCTCCAGTCACTCTTTGTATGTCTCTTATTCTAGCTTTCGTTTGTTAGTTCATTATGTCTTCCTCCCCCTTTGTCTAGCTAACACCCTTGTTGATCCCCATGCACATGTTTATTACTCTGCTTCCGAAGAAACTCTCAGTATTCATACATTGACGACTCAAACATTACCTCCACCCATTTACGCGAAGCTTTAGCTCAGACAAATCCCGAGCGTCCTGGCTGGTTGCAAGCCATCGCGAAAGAATATCATTCTCTCGGTCAGCTTGGTTGCTGGGATGTTGTTCGCGTTCCTTCGACTTTTTCTGGCAACATTTGTACCCTCAAGTGGATCCTCCGCAAGAAGTATGACTCCGGCCGCTTCAAATCGTACAAGGCTCGCCTCGTTGTCCGCGGTTACACCCAAGTTCACGGCGTTGATTATCACGACACCTACTCGCCGGTTGCTAACATCGTCATGATACGCTTCTTTCTAACGTTTGTTGCTGTTCATGACTGGGATTTGCACAAGTCGGACGTCAGCTCCGCATTTATCCAAGCTCCCATTGACGAAGACATCTATGTCTGGCCACCCGAAGGCTACGCTCCTCGCCAACCCACCGATGGTTCCAAGATCGTTTACAAGCTCCGTCGCTCTGGGTATGGTTGCAAACAAGCTTGTCGTAATTGGTGGCTTTAGTTGGAACGCTTCCTTGTCAATGATTGTGGCTTCGTCCGCGGATCTGGTGACACTTGCAATTACAAGCTCGTGCTTAATTCTACCGTTGTCCTACGTCTCGTTCTTGTCGCTGGTGATCTTCTTGTGGCGCACCCTCGCCATTGTCTTGGCCATTACCAAGCCCTCTTCCTCCGTTTCAGAACCTTCACAGACGTCAATGAGCTTGATCTCACCACTTACGTTGGTCTTCGCATTACGCGTGACCGCCCTCGACGCACGCTCACTCTTGACCAATCCCATGCTATCCGTGAAATCCTTACCGAACATCGCTTCATCAACAGTAAACCCGAACTGACTCCCGCTCCTAAGGGTCTTCATCTTTCTGCGGCTGATTGTCCTGCTCCTGGTTCTCCAGATCACATCTTCATGGCGCGCATCCCTTTTCGCCGTATTGCTGGCCGTGTCCTATTTATTTCCGTTATGACTCGCCCTGATATCACTTGGTCCGTCAATCAGTGTGCGCGTCTTTCGCACAATCCTGGTAAACCCCACTGGCACGCTTTATCCCACACTCTGCGTTATCTCAACGGTTCTCAGGATCTTGCCCTTATTCTTGGTCGCGATTCTACCCTTCGTCTCTGTGGTTATTCCGACTCCAGCTGGGCCGACGACCCTGATGACCGCCACTCCACTACTGGTTTTTGTTTTCTCCTTGCTGGCTCTATGATAGCCTACTGCTCCCGCTCGCAGTACCTCCTCGCCCGCTCTTCTGTTGAAGCTGAATTGCTCGCTCTTTACGCCGCTACTGCTGAGCTCTCTTGGCTTCTCAAACTTTTTGATGACTTTGACATCCCTCGTCACACAGTCCCAATGTATGTCGATAATAGCACCACCGCAACCCAAGTCCGTCTCCAATGTCTCACGCGGCGCACCCGCCATATTGATATTCGCTTTTACAGCACCGCCGAATATTATCGCAACCACATCATTGATCTCCAACACATTACTCGCCCTGACAACCTTAGCGATATTTTCACCCGCAGTTCGGAAGCTCCTTGCTTCCTCCGGTTTCGTGCTCGTTACCTCACCTCGTGACTTCGCCCTGATCTCTCCTGTTTCTTTATGCCACAATGCCTCTATTGACGTCTTCCTCAAAGCCTCTGTGAGCGTCTCATTTACCCTTTTTTTCCCCCCTTCTTCCTTTTTCTTTCCCAGCACCTGTGTGAGGACCTCACTTACCCTTTTTTCCCTTTTCTTTCTTTTCCAGCACCTGTGTGAGGAAGCTATGACACTTACCCCTGCACCACGTATCTAGTATCCCTACGTCATTCCCTTACCCTGATCGCCGACTGCGGTTGCGATGGAGGACGGTGCCTCATGAATCCTGGGCCTTGCGAGGGCATCCGCCCTCCCGGCGTAGGTTGGCACCTATTCGCCTCCCGGGCGGGCCGGTTGGCAGCCAGAACGTTCGCAGTGGGACGGGGTATGGCCGGGGGGCGAAGACGGAAGGTTATCGACGAGTTGGTTGTCAGTCACATCGCGGTCTCCTCGTCGCATGGCGACAAGCTTGATGGTCACTCTCCGCCGACCGACCTTTCGGCGCTCCTCGTCTACAGGCCCGTGATTCCGGACTGGCACCTGTCGGTCCGGCCTGGCTCCCATGCTCGGGAGAGGTCTGAAGTTAGTTAGTTAGTTATTCCCTTATCGCTAGTCCAACGCCCCATTCCAGCTGCAACAGTTATTACGCGGTACGAATTTGCGCGCGTGCCCTGATCAAGCACGTAGAGTTCCAGCGGGCCGAATTGCGTCGAAGAGTATACGCGTATTTTGTTTCGTTCGTACGTCCCGAGAGACAACGAACACGCGCGCGAGTTGGAAATCGCAGCACATACACCCGGGATTTTGGTATAGCTGAACGGCGGAAGCTGTTAGCGAGTGGGATCGCTACCCACACGGCAGTTTGGATTGCCATGTGGACAAGAACTCCGCGAGTGCTGTTTTGACAGCGACGGATCACGTCATTGTCAACGACGTGCATCGCTTTGAGTGATCGAATCCGGACGTGGTTCGAGATTCCTCATCGACATTATGGAAGAAGACGCAGACGTGCGTGAGGAAGGATTTTATCCAGTGCTTCCCGCCGCCGCTGGGACCGGCCGCGAGGAAGGTGAATTACGAGAGGCCGAGGCAGTCGATGTTACAGACATGCCTCCAGCAGAAGTGCCTCCAGAGACAGCAATTTTTTCGCCGACGAGTCCAACGACCCCGGACCATGGCGAGCGCACTACTATTGAGCGCGGATCCGTGACTCGACGTCAGCTTCGCGAACACCTCGAGCGGAGACGACGCGAAAACGAGCGGCTAGCTGAGCGATTCGCCCATGAAAGGGCTGAAGCTAGGGAGGAAGCAGCTCGACAAAATCTTCTTGCGCTAAATGAAGCGCTGCGGCAAGACCTCGAGACAACGAGGACCTTGCGTGAAGAGGCTGATCGATTTCGTCGTGAGCGAGACGAATTAGCAGCAGAACGAGTAGATATAGAAAATTCCACTCAGGGTTAGGAACCCCCCCCCCCTTAACCTCACACTCACATTTCAACCCCAAAATCGCTGCGTCGTACACCATGCTGCTCTTTGTGTCGTTAGAGGACAGGACGAAAGGCAGCACTACCACTGCCACCATTCTCTACCAGAGGCACAGTGATTTTACTGTTCTCTAGGTTTGGACCCAGTCCGGTACTGGTAGAGAAGCGTCCTCCGAAAGACATCGATCTCGATCGACGTCTCGGACGAAGACCCAGCATTTCCAGGCAAGAGCAATCTCCGGAAGTCCCTGAAAGTTTTAAGACCGTAGTCAAGTTTCATCGCTTGCTACTGGTGAAAAAGTGTGAAAGGCAACCAACAACGCGCAAAACGCAACCCAATAACGATGGCGACTCACGACCCACAAGTCCCGAGTCTGGAAGTAGCGACGCAATTCGCCACACAGCAAGCTCTCATTCAACAGTTCAAAGCCGATTTCTTTGCTCAGTTCGCCGCTGATTGCCAACGGCGCAAAGCTAATTTCTTGGATCAACTCGCCGCTGATCAAGCTATTCTCAAAGCCAGAATCGCCGCTGATTACGCTGATCTCAGAGCCAAAATCACTGCCGCAATCGAGCAACTCGATCAAGACGTGCAACTCGATCAAGACGAGCAACTCGATCAAGACGCGCAACTCGATCAAGACGAGCAATTTGAACAAGCTCCCCTACCAGCTGTTCTTCCGGCAACTCCTCTCAAGCACAAGCAAACTTCTACCGAAGTCGCGACCCAAGACCCGATCATCTCGATGGTCACCCCCCCTCATGCCGACAACTCCACCGGATGTCAAACACCCCACGGCAAAGTCTCAGACCCCACTGCCTTCCCTCCGGACCCAGGCATAGCCAAGGTTACTCCACAACCTGGCACACCCCACATTCACGAGGACACTCCACCTTGTTCGAATATCGCACCAGCAATGTTGAACACACCACCACCAATAAACATTACACCCTTCAATCCACCAACCCCACCGGAGCCTCCACCTCCTTCACTGGAGCCTAACTCCCCACTATCGGCGACTCCCGCTACACCACCTATACAACTATACAACTTGTAGTTACCCAACATCCTCGTCAACCCCCTCGCCGCACCACTCATCTCCTTGATGATCATGCCATATACGGCCATGACGGCCCTTCATCCCTGACCAAGCCCCCACCGCGGCTCAAGCTCATGCCGCCCCACTGTCGGATTCCCTTGTCCGATATCCATCATCTTCCGCAAGTCATTCTCCTCAAGACTTTCCTCTCCATCCACAAGACCATGCCACCTACGGCCACGACGGCCCCGGCACTTCCATTTCTACCACAGCTCCTTCCGCGGCTCAAGCTACTGCCGCCCAACCATCGGACCCTCCTGACAGACCTTCATCACCTTTAGAAAGTCGCTGTTCCCCCGATTTGCCCCTCCACCCGCGTGACTGTGCATTCCACGACTACGACCATTCCTCCGTCCCCACTCAATCAACATTCCACCTCCTTTCTCGAAGTTCCAATGCACCTCCGTCTGAGCTCCAACGCGAGTTGGCCACAACTAAGGCTGCACTCCGCTCCCAAACCGCTGGATTTGCCGCAACCAAGGCCGTGCTCATTCGCAAGGATGACGCTTTGTCCTCCACAGCCAACAAACTCATCATCACCGACGCCGCCCTGGCTTTCGCCACTGCCCAGCTCGCCATCCAAGCCGACGAACTGGTCTCCACCCACGCCGAACTCCATCTCACCCACACCCAGCTCAAGGCACTCGAAACTGCCCACGCTGACATCCGCAGCTCCCACCTTGAAACCAACGCCGTCCTCCAAACCATTATTGCCTCCTTGGATGCCACCAAACCCACCAAAGATGCTGCATCGCATCTTTCACCTCCTTCCCCATCAACAACCAACCTTCATCCCCTTCCGAACCAACCTCCAATGCCTCTCCCCCGATTCTCCCCGAGTATCATCACCACCGCCACGGATGCCCCGGACCTGGTTCTCCTGGTTCACCACCCACCCCGTCTCTCTGTTCTCGACCCCCCGCCATCTCTGGCCCCTCCTCCTCTACCCACTCATTCTTCGCCTCTTTGGCACCCCCTGAACCCCTTTGCACCCGCTCGTCTTATCAGCTACCTGGTTCATTCCAACTCGACCACATCCCCGCGTCCGAGTTGCGATGGCGTACATTCAACACCGGCGACCGCACCCCTACCACCAGCGACGATCACCACGTGCAAAGTCCGACCAAGAATCAAGACCACCCACATCAAGAGTCGACAAGTTCCGAACTATCAAAAGACGGCACTTTGCCTGATGGTCATGCTCACCATCATGCTGCCCAGACATGCATAAGGGCTTCTTCTCTCTTCGGGCACAACGGCCCAGGAAGCAATCTTGCCGAAGAAACACCAAGCGACCTCGTTCCCACTTTCGACAAGCCAAAGAAAAATGCACCTCGAGATGTTCCCGAGTATTATGCCTACATCGACTATGGCAACCACACCCAACAACCTAAGGCTCCGCCGTATTCCATGCCCCGGGCACAAGAGCCGCAGGCCACTGACAACATCCCCTCCGATTCAGTCCCCTGGTATGATGCATAACTAACTAACGAACTAACTTCAGACCTCTCCCGAGCATGGGAGCCAGGCCGGACCGACAGGAGCCAGTCCGGAATCACGGGCCTGTAGACGAGGAGCGCCGAAAGGTCGGTCGGCGGAGAGTGACCATCAAGCTTGTCGCCATGCGACGAGGAGACCGCGATGAGACTGACAACCAACTCGTCGATAACCTTCCGTCTTCGCCCCCCGGCCATACCCCGTCCCACTGCGAACGTTCCGGCTGCCAACCGGGCCGCCCGGGAGGCGAATAGGTGCCAACCTACGCCGGGAGGATGCATACCGCGAAGAAACAATACCCACTTCACTAGTCTCGAAGATGGTCTCCTCGACCATTCCAGATCAGCCGCCTGATCCAAGCACCACCAATGACCCCGCAATGCCGTATCCACAAGGACAAGACACGCTGTCGACGGTCCCACGGTCACCATACTCGCAGGCACTCACCGCACCTGCAGGTATCAGCTCAGATTCACCAGGCACTCCCGCCTTGTTCGATATCTCTCGATCAGCAGCTCCCGATCACTTCGAAGCTGGTTCCGCCTCGCCGCCTCCCCTCCTCGAAGACAGGCGCGCACTGCCGCTCACCGGCGCTTGCTGCTGCACCCACCATCCACCTTCTCGGTCGGATGCACTGGATGACACTGCTCAGCAGGTTGCATGGACCCATCTGCGACCACCATGTAACGATTTGATGGATGTCTTCGCACGAGCACCAGTCGCAGCACCTGATCACCCGCTCCCCAACTTTCGGTCAGAGGACGCACTCCTTTCGGCTGCCGATCCTTATGTCTCACCGCGACCAAGCCTCTGGAAAGCTTTCCCCATGGCTGCAGTAACAGACACAGATTTCGAGTTCTGAACGACCCGATCAGCCGCAAACTATGCACGATTCCATTGCGACCACTTCGGTCCTGTATGTCCCCTTGCATAGCTCTCTTCTGGACGCCACACGCTTGCGCTGCCTCCGGAAAATCGATGTTGCGCTCTCAGGAAACATTATCCGCGCACTATGCATAGACTCGCTCCAACTAAACCACTTCTGTAAGCATTTTCGCATCACTGGAATGCACGACAAACGTTCCACGCCAGCTGCCGGCTCCACCACAAACATGCACCCAAGTCACGTACGTTGCCTCCCTCAAAAGCGTCTTATCGCTCAGCACGTCACTCCTCGTTTGAGGACGCATTTCACATGCCCGCACCCAAGAATGCTCTACACGCCGAAGGGCAACCCTGGTCACTACGGCACTCACCGCTCTGGTCCCAGCATCTCCGCTATTGAGGATGCACCCAGCAGGACTGACCCTTTCATCGCCTTTGGTTCAACTGCACTCTCCTTCGGCGACCCCTCTTTTCGAATTCCCGCACTGGACCCCAAGCATTTCAGGCCGGATACTCTCCACCACGGGATCTCAGCTCACGCGCCCATCTGCCCTACCTTGCAGACAGGTCAGCCGCGAGCCACACTCCTTTTGGCACTGACTTCGGACCACCCGCATCGCGCGCTTTTGCTCTTGGAGCATGACACGCTTTTCGATGCTCTCCGCGTCACCGCCTCTAACACCACGACACTCGTCATTTCCACCGACACTCCGCGCCGCAACGTATCTCACGACCTTCAGATCACCAACATAAGTCGGTCGCGCCCGCACCACGTCGCGCACGCCTTACGAGGGCGTATATCAATTGGTGACCTCACAGGTCTTTCGATGCATTTTCCGACGTCCGACTTTGAACTTACGAGTTACTTTATGACAATCCTCAATGCCAGGACGACTGAAGCTGTGCAATCATGCCTCTGGAACTCCAAAGCAACAGAAACTGCCAGACAAGAAAGCACTCAACTCCCAACAGCTGCTCAACAGCTACTTAAGGTCTCGCACATGGCAACCAGTACTATCTCGCAGTCTCTATTGGACGACAAGACGAAAGATAAGACCACAACGGCCAGCTACACCCGCCAGCTCATTGATTTAGCAGACGAGACAACGCAAACCAACTGCGCAGCACGGTTCCAGACTATGCTGACGATGCTCGGGTCCAACGCCCAATTACTCGACCACGCACACGTTCTGTCACCTGACCTCGCACTGCAACTGGCTCCTGTCTCATTCATAACTGATGCACCCCATCCGATAGACCAATCCCTAAGAAATGTCCCGCTCGCAGAAGCACCACCACAGGACACAAAGGTACATCATGAAGACACAGGTAAGCGCACCACGATAATGCGCACAAGCTCATTGCGCCTATCCGATCACGACGAGACGAAGCTACAGCTTCGCTTGACCCCTTCGCCACTGGAAGACAAAGGCCGCCTCTCAGCCCCCCAGGCACCTGACCCTTCCCTGTCGCTGCAATCCGCATTAGCACAGACGATCTCGCCTCCATGCACGACTGCAGATCAGGCACAGGCCAATGTCAGCACTCTGCAGAGTTATGCGCACCCGCTGGAATCTCACCAGCACGGCTACCTCAGCCAGTCAGGTCACTGCACCACCTCGGTCTCCCCTGACACCAGGTCGACGTATCGCTCATTCGCGACCACCTCAAGTCATCTAATGGACGACTATGATCTCGAGCATGAACTCATTGCAACGCTTGAGTCATACCCAAGAAGGAATCCTACTTTGTAGTCACCTCAACCACGCCCACAGGAACTTTGGCCACCAGACGCCACCCATGTGCTCGTGGTTTCTCCATGGTTTCCTTCAAAGCTTTTGACTGCAGCAGTGACAAAATGTAACCTTCCCATGCGACTATACTCGCATTCTCGTTTGGGACACAAGCATTTACATCATGTCATTTGTTTGCGCTCATAGTACCGCGATACACGGCAACCAAGATAGAAGTGGACTGCGTTCCACCCTCATCTCTGAGCGCCACCCCCGACATGCTGCTCCCGGCACTACTAGCCAGTCCCACCACGTCTGATTCAGCCCCCATCGCTTTGTATGACGTCATATGTCATATTCCGATTAAAGCCCAGACACTCCCACAGGATCTTTGGCCACCAGACGCCACCCATGTGCTCGTGGTTTCTCCATTGGTTTCCTCCAAGGCATTTGACTGCAGCAGAGACAAAATGAAACCTCCCCATGCGACTATAACCGCATTATCGTTTGAGACGCAAGCATTTACTTCATGTCATTTGTTTGCGCTCATAGTACCGCGATACACGGCAACCAAGATAGAAGTGGAGTGCGTTCCACCCTCATCTCTGAGCGCCACCCCCGACATGCTGCTCCCGGCACTACTAGCCAGTCCCACCACGTCTGATTCAGCCCCCATCGCTTTGTATGACGTCATATGTCATATTCCGATTAAAGCCGAGACACCGCACAGGCTACAATGCACTCGCGACGGCACGCTCACCGCCCCTCTCGGTTTAGACTACAAACATTGCGCCATACCCATGGTACACTCACAGTCAACTGAGACGCACGCTCGCTTGTCGCACAGTACGATGCCCAAACACATTTTGATTCATGATACGCAGAACACTGTCGTCTCAGCCACCGCTGAAGCGCCTCCTCCGACCGCCGCCCGGCTCTGCGCTCGTTTCGCAATCATGGTCTCTCCATCTCACCGGCAAGTCGAAGATTTCACCGAGTTCGAATTACGAGGGCGCATTAGTCTCCCACCGACGACAAGATTCGTTTCGATTCGTATCAGTCATGCCTCCTATGGCTACTCTGGCTACATCGGAAAACAATTCAAGGCACGTACTGAAGTCCCTCTTTCTAAGGACCTCTGTCACACGCCAAGACCTGATGAGTATTCGTCGTTCCTCCCCGCTTCAACGCGACTCCCGACGACCAAATCCCCGACGATTTGTGATGACACTAAGTTCCGTCATCAATGCAATTCAGAGCCACCCACGCTCTTCCGTCAGTCTCTCGCAGGTCACGCCTCTCGATTTTCGGCATTCCACCCTCGCTCGATTTTATCCAGCATGCTGCCATATGCAAACGAAGTTCCATCACGCCAAAGCCACACGTCACAGTTATCGCTAGCCTCGCGCAATAAATGCCCGCCACCAAATGATAGCCGCACGCAGAGTCCTTTACTCACCTCTCTTCACGGCCCCCCCAGCACTATGCTTGACGTTGAAGCTCTGCACCACTATGGTTCGGTTACCACACAACTTCACGCGAAATCCTCGTCCAGTTCTGATCATATTTCGCATCTGTCGACATTGTTATCAGAATCATGCTTCGGACACAGCTCAGACAGCACTAGCGTATTACGCTCCTATGGCGCACTCGGTTCGCTCCTCTCCGTTCGCACTGCAGGTTCCATCTTGCAGAACTCTGAGCCAAACAGCCGCCATTGCGATTCGCACCCAGCCGACGCTTTCCGTAGCACCCGCGAAGATAACCCCCAACCTCCACAGGTTGGATACGCGCTCTGCTTTAAGCATTCCACCGAATCTCACTGCCGCACACCGCTAGCCCCACCCAGTTGTGTTACGAATCAAGGGAAGTTAACTGCCATGACTATTTACTTCTTCATTCCCACACACTCGCTGCTAGCCACAGTCTCACATGACTCATTACCAGACAGTTCTCGCATTATGGACAGGACCTCACATCATGTCCATTCTTCGGACATCCCCCGTCCACATATCAATCCTCTCTTGAAACATACGCTCCCTACACGTTGTATACTGTACAGCTCTCGCATATCGACAACACCCTTCTGTCGAATGTCTCCCCTTTCAGTCACGGCACGATTCACCAGGGATGCACAACGCTCTCTCGCGCTTGTACATCAAGGGAAGTTTGATTCTGGTAAAAACGCTTCGTTTGATTCGGATGAAAACGACTCCGGACATGAAATGAATGGATCAGTCGACTGTCACAGTTCAGGATTACTTTGCAACATAGAACACGGAAGATGCGACTTTGACCACACCTTCGATGTCAACTCACCCCCTGGCACGGACACTATCTTTAAGCAGTCCATCGCCTTCCGGCATTCAGTCTTCTGTTGTCCGACTCTTCTACATTTTCTGCACAGGGCACCGACTCGTCCGCACAGGACACACGCCTGTATCCACCATCATGCTCGATACACTCGCAAACCTCAGTCTCCGCCCAATCATCTTTCGATGATAGCCACTGGCGACTTACACGAGACTACGAACCCAAACCTACAGCAAATTTAGAGTTTTCATATTTATGGCCAACCCCAGACAACTTTATAACGATATCACCATCGCACTACGATTACCCCCATATCATGTTACACGCTCATAGCCTAGCTTCAGCTGTCCCACGCTACACTCAGGACGACAGCATTGACACGTATGTGACAGGCAATTCTGGTTCTCTCATCTTCCAGAAACAGCTCCGCCTTACTCGCTCTCATTACCACGATTACCTTACCATGACGAAGCCGATTTGGTTAAATGGTCCTATCTCTTCATGGATCACGCTGGCGCTCCGTCACATCGTCACATCTTTACTAGCAAAACTTTAGTCACGATAGAATCACATCCCTACGACTACTTTCACTATTCGCCTTTCGAGCAACCATTTGTCTGCTGCACAATTCCCGACTGCCTAACCCATGATCCCTCCTGTTATTATTCGTTAGACCACCCGCTCTACTCAGATGCTCCCCCAGCCACTTGGGATTTATCCACCGGCACGCACCGTCCCCTATCTCATTAGCCACTGAGCAAGATGACAATCTGATCTTTCGCACAACATTCGCCATACTTCATCGTTAGCCTACTTAGCATCTTCCTCCACTTTTCTTCTTACTCACGATCGGTGCTTGTTCCTTTCTTTGATCATCCGCCTCTTCTTGCAATACCCTCTATCTTTTGCTTCCCCTCTCAACCCATTCTACACTCGACTTCGCGCTCTTCCTCCTTTCTCACACACTCCTACCTGCGTTTCGTTTTCCTCTATCTCTTATGCATTTCGCACACTTTCCTTCAGCGCCTCCTCACTACTCGACATATATTTGTCTCTGGCCAGACATTTGTTTTGTTTGTCCCTGATTTCGCTCATCACCGAGTTCAATCTGCGAGGGCGTAGAGATAGAAAATTCCGTTTAGGGTTAGGAACCCCCCCCCCCTTAACCTCACACTCACATTTCAACCCCAAAATCGCTGTGTCGTACACCGTGCTGCTCTTTGTGTCGTTAGAGGACAGGACGAAAGGCAGCA
Organism: Chrysophaeum taylorii; assembly: GCA_029834535.1. Classification (NCBI taxonomy): domain Eukaryota; class Pelagophyceae; order Pelagomonadales; family Pelagomonadaceae; genus Chrysophaeum; species Chrysophaeum taylorii. Next base: position 48,520 of record JAQMWT010000197.1, read on the forward strand.
CAACCACTGCCACCATTCTCTACCAGAGGCACAGTGATCTTTACTGTTATCTAACGAGTTACGCGACGCGAGAGCAGCCGTGAACGACCCGTGAGACGGCCCGAACCGGAAACACCTGCGAGGCAGACTGAACCGGAAAGGAGCACTGAAACGGGAGACGAACCTCCGGCCCGAGTCGATACGGAGACTGAAGATAGGGCGGAACCCGAAGATGAAGGTGCGAAGTTACTACGGGGATTATCGCAGACTTTTGCAGAGGCTTTCGAGAAGGCCAGCTAGGGCCGATCTCGTCGCCCCAATTCCGGTTTGAAGGCTGACAACTTCAAACTCGTCATCGAAGGTCGAGATCAGCGACAATTCGATTTGGAGTCGGCAGCGGTGATGCACACCTTGGCTGACGACCATTACTCGGTCGAGAAGCAACGTTATCTATTGCACGTGCATTTACGTGACACGGTTGCACCGAGTTTTGAGGAGCATTTGAACAAATATGAGAAGCTCTGCGCCGAGCTGCCGCACGGCCCGTCATTTTACTTGAAATTGGATGCGGACGACGAAGAGCATGGGGCCGCGATTCGGCGCCACCGTCGTCTGAACAAAGCCTATTGTGATGCGGTCTTGGATTATTATAGATCGACTTGCCGACCTCCGAGCACGCAGCAGGAGCTGCTCTATAAGCTGCGGATGGTCACTCCGGCCTCAGTTCCGAAGAAGTGTGGATAAAGGCACGTGCAGACCTACTGCACCAAGTTCCAGAATGAGCCGTTAGCCTTTTGCACCGAGTCGAGCCGCGCGATGGACGACGTTGATATTGTCGACCAGCTTATTGGCGGTTTGGCGTCCAAGGACTTGCGGACCCGTGTGCGGACTATGCGGAGCGGCCACCCGGATAGCTATTTGACTTTCACGTCGACGGTGGCGCTCATGACGAGACTCGAGAACGACTTTCGGAAATTCATGGAGGATGAAAAGGACCAAGGGGCCTCCAATCCGAAAGTCAATAAACCGCCGCGAGGGCGGGGAGGTCGAGCTATGGCCTCCGATCAAAAACCCAACAAGATGCGGACAAGCCGTCAGGGAATACGGTTCCGCTGATCTTACAAGGTCCGTTTTGGTGGTGCAAGAAGACCTGCAAGGATTGCTTATTCTTCTGGTCCACTCATGATGAAGACGAACACGGAAATCGCGTGGTTTGCAACCGCGAGCCGGATCGATACCATTGTGCGATGTGGAAGCGCATTCGGAAACAGAAGAAGCAACCCATATCGCGGTCCGATTGGGAGAAGCGCGACGATGCATCTAATGCGCACGCTACGCGCGGATCGGAACCCAATACCGAGATTCAAACGGCCCTCACCGAGCTTGGAACCACGATGGCGACCATGTGAGCGAGGTCATAAGTATTAAAGACGGTAAGTCGTCGTCTACACGACAGCTAGACGGACGGTCACCTTATAGACGATCGTCGCGCCGACGCCGAAGTAAGGGCCCTGATCAGAAGGTCAATAGCCCAACACGAGTCCGAGCCCCCGCCGTCGCCGCAATAGCCGGAGTTCCAGTCGCAATTCGCGCCGGCGCAGACGACGTCGGCCGCGCGATGACGAATATGACGGAGGCCGATACCAGGACAGTTCGGGTCATTCGAGCGCAACTTCCGCGTTCCAATCTCAATGCGAAGCGCAGACATCGTCGGGAGTTGTCTTTTACCCGACGGCGCGCTCCGCCCGAGTCTCCGATAATGTTGCCGATGCCGCCGCGACGAGCAGCCATCGCTTGCAACAGGAGCAAGCTACCACCGACGCTCGGATCGTTCGGTGGCCTTCTACATCATGTGAGGATGCAATATCAGATGAGGCTTTGGATTCTCCACGCTACTGGGAAGACTCAGACTCGGAGACCGACGAACCAGCGCTGCAGGTTCCAGTGTCCCCCAATTCGTCAATGTGTACGTCTTGCAGGGACGTTCACGACGACGACGTCAGGCCCTTTGAGTTGACGTCGGGGACGACGTCTTCTTTTCCTGCCCCCCCCCCCCCCCCGAAACGGTTTTACCCGATACAGTTTTGGTCGCAGCAGAGCAGACCACAGCGGCGCCGATAGAGGAGAAGTGGACGGGAATGCCCGATTTGATGGACGAGAAATTGCGAGGATCGTCCGAGGAAACGAAGGGGGGAATATATGTGCCTCCGATTGAGAAGTGTCAGAGTTTATCGCCAGCGAAACTTGGGGATGAGGAAGCAGCCGAGGCGCCGAGCCCACCCGAGGTCGCAATGGAAAAAGAGAGAGAGCCACCAGACAAAGAGACCGCGGCGAACGCCAATATAGACTCAGAGGCGAGACGCGGGACGCCCGAGAGGGCAGCGGTGACGATGCAGATGCCGGGCGACGCGAATCCGGAGGGACGATGCCATCATACTGCCCTTTCGCCGCGCGACGGGGAAAAGATCGAGAAGACCTCATCACCATCGGATGTCTGGACCCTGGCACACTTACGTTCATAGTTGGACATATTTACAGACGACGAGACGGGCCGAAGTTCGCAACGACATTAGGCGTTGGTGGAATGGCTGATGTCTCCTATATTTGTCGTGAGATGGTGGACAAACTGGCGAAGGATAATATAATCCTCGACCAAGGCGATCTCCCAGTCGAGCGCACCCTGTACGGGTCGGGATTGAACAATACGACTATCCATAAATGGGCCGCGTTACGAATTGCGTTCGCGGACGACGTGGCAGTCCCAGTGGTTGCCATCGTGGCCTATACTAATCATTTATTTATGCTGGGAGCGCGCGATATTCGGGTGCTGGGAGCCATAGTGGACTACCCGCGAAATCGCATTGCGTTTCTCCGCACACAAGTCGCCTATGGGCGCAAGAAGTTTAAGGTGCAGGATCGACGAGTCGATTCTCCTGTTTTGACGTTCAGATCAACTTATGATGAGCGCAACCCCGTGGTAGTTCAGGTCTACGGGCAACAGCACCATGCGATGCAGAAGAGCCTGAGCACGGTTGAGGATCGCGTTTACGCTCGCTTGTGCAAGATTGAAGACCTCCAGCGTCCACCGCCAAAACGGGCGGCAGCTTCGACGACTTGGGGAGTCCCGACAGTTGCGCTTCTCAAAGCTCGAACAGCGATGCCCACGAAGTGGTAGCCTATGCTGCGCGCACGATGAAGGTCGAGCCTGGGCGCACTTACTGCGTGCCAGTCACTCTTTCGGAGCCCATGGAAACCGGGCAAGTTTTCGTTGCTACGTCCCCTGGATACGAGGAACTTGGGGTAGTCGATGGTATGTGTTCTTATCCCGAGGATCACGACAAAGTTCGCCGCTCGAGTGGCGATCTCCTCTACCCAGGTTGTGCCGACCGTGATTACTCAAGGCGAAGTTCTCGCTTTGGGCGATATAGTTTGTTTTGATGACGAGCTGAATGTTGAAACGGT
>JAQMWT010000198.1:0-100514 GCA_029834535.1 Chrysophaeum taylorii
CGGTGAGATATTGACATATCCACAAACTCTGTCTATTGTACTTAAGCAGCTGGCAAAGACTTAAGCCAGACGAGCCCGAATTCATATAAGAAAGGGTGGGAGACTGAGCAGTAACGCTCCCGGACATCATCCCGGGATGCATCTTCCTTTTGACCAGGATAATACTCGGACGTACTATCCGGACCATCTTCACTAATCTGTTGGACAGTTGCCATGGGCCCCTTTATTCCGGGCTTATGATTTTCGTACTCTTGGGCCTGCGTTTGATTCGTTCCGATCTTGTTATAGTGTCCGTAGTTCACGGCTTGGATTTAGGTTAACAGTGATACTTTACCCCACGCTATACCACGGTTCCTTCTCAATGAATACTCTTACCTCTTTCTCCTTTAACTTTTACTTTTTCATGTTCGGGCTCCACTTTGCTTTAGAAACCGAGGCCCACCCTCTCCTGACTCTCGTTCTTCATTGCGCTTTCTTTTCTACTGTTCTCCTGTCAAACTCCTCCTACCGCCTTTTCCCGTGGGCTCCTTCTTTTTTATGTCTACCCACGCGTATCCGGTTGTAGTCGATACCGATTTCCCTTCTTCCGGATTCTTGATTAACCGTACGTTTTGATCATACGGTCGCTTTTTGTCCTGCCTTCTGCCCCTAGTCCCTCGTCTTATGATTACACAATATTGGAGATGGCTACGTTTTCTCCAAGTATAGGATGTTACAAGGAAACGACATGTCCGATGGGAGGGGATTGTCGTGAGCATCATAATCTAGTAGCAGATCTTCCTGAAGGTTGGTGGGGATAGAAGTGAGGATTTATAACGAATTGCCATTTCCGTTAGCAATTTGCGTAACCAAGCCACATCATCGGCACACATATTGAGGGCGATAAGTTCACTCTCATGCGTAGAATTAGCTTTATAGGCTGTAGCTTAGACTTCCGCAAGTGATGAGAGAACCAAACAAAAAGAAGCGTAGCCGTTGTTGTAGATTTGCGGTCTTGTTCACAAGAAGGTGCATTATCGGCATCAACGAATGCGACCAGTGGATCAAAATTACCTGAATTAATTGTTCTTTAGTGTAGTCCAACATGGTGGCCATGTCAGGCGATTACCGATAAGAAGTCGAAGATGGTCCATTAGAGCGGAAGAACCAGAGTAGTACCAGAGGCGAAGATTACGATTTTCGGGCTTACGCAAGTAGCGGAGCGTTCCTGTTAGTACTTGAACATGCAGAAATGCTGGATTATGCATTCCTCGAGAGCAACGACTAAGGCTTTGGGATAAATCAGGGCGGACAGGCCAATTGAACAAAACGTGAACTTGCCGAGTAGGTATAGAGAAGGTATGAAGGATGAACTTGTCCATATTCAGAAGATGGCTCTCCCGTTTTATACGTGGTTGATGGTGACATCAGTGTAGAAGTGGAACGTAACTGCATTAAAATGGGGTGCTCTTCGAACAATGCGTAAGTTTAGCCTGACAGTCCGTGATATAGAGCCATCAGTTGTGCGCGTTATGCGCATGCTAGGAGAGTATGGACTTTCCTCGAAGGTCGTCGACTGAGTATTCCTTTTTCAGGGCTTGCTGGAACTCACGACGTAGAGTTTCCGAAGTACAAGTAATGACGACGTCGTCTATGAGAGCGTGAGCAAATTAGAAATGTGAAGCGTCAGCTTGGACTTTAGCGTAAATGCATGTGTGTCTGTTCGAAATCGTGTGTAGCCTAATGAATCAAAGAAGCCGTTTATGGTTTGATTCCAAAGGGCAGGGCTCTGACGCAATCCATAGAGAGATTTAAGTAGCTTTGGGAGACGGCGGCCTTGGTATTTGGTATCTTCGGGATCGAGAAGGTAAATGCCTTGTGGCAGTTTGACATAAACATGCAGAATCGATGGGAGCTGAACAAAAGCGTTAGGGACGTCGACATGATAGACGGGAAGTCGCAGATGAGCTTCTAGCGCCAAAAACACAAAGGATGCCGGTAAGCTGTGCCATAGGCTGAATGTGTTGAAGAAATCGGTGCCCAGAGAGGCTAAGAATCTCGTAGGACCAGGCGTGCTTTATGTTAATGTACTGACCAGCAGCGTTGGTTTTATACGTAGGACGAGACGGGTGTCAATAGGCTTTGAGTTGACCATTGGCAGCGCTAGTTTAAAGCAGCCAAACTTAACAATGTCAAAAATCTCTTTGGAGAGATGGCAGCAACATAAGCTTTGCGATCAGCGTCTGAGAGACCTTTGAGGCAGGTCAACCATATTCATCAATTTTGATATCTCTTTGGCTTGAATCTTGTATCGTCGTCCGAACCAACCGTGCTGGGGTCATGAGTCGTCGTCAGATGAGTAATTGCGTAAGAAGCGACATTATCGGGCAGATGAGCGTGATCGGGATCTTCGATGAGTTGAACGACTAGTAGAGGAGCATCACCAAAGGTGGCCTCAATGTAATGCGATTGCACGGTGATATAGTCTTCGATGGCGGAGAGATGAGGCTCGGAAGCGCCATAAGAAGCGTCATTATGATCCAAAATGGAGTGGGGCGTGAAACAAAGCATAAGCATATTGAGCGGAGGAACTTGAAAGGCGTGAGCATGTTCAGAAATTAAATGAACGAGAGCTTGAGGAAGGTGAAAATCGGCAAGGTTGACGTCGTCGTAGAAGTGGACATGGGGAGCATAAGGCGATGGGTGGCTATGGCTCCTATGGCACGTAACTGAAGAGGACAGTGAAATCGCTTGGTGCACATGGTGATGAACGGATGGTGTAAATTCCCCCTCTGGAGGTATAGCCGTCCAGTGGATGCCATGAGCGATGTGAAGGGAGTGGAGGGTGGAGTCGCAGAATGTTATGTACTGCTTGGAGAGGTCATACTTGAAGTCGGCAAGCGCACCACCGGCTTGTTTATAAGCGGCAACAGTAGGCGAAGCAATACGAGTAAGAACATCCTTGAGGTTGGCTTTGCGACGAGGCTGAGGGTGATGAGGGCCACGGGTGAGACGGAGGACATCCTGGGAATAGAGAGACCGATAAGATGGTAAAAGTGGCAAAGTGTTGGAAGACACGTCAGATGTAGGTGTGGTTGCGGAAGTAGCGGGTGCAGAAGCAGCTGGAGCACATGCGGAAGCGGGAGAGGGAGCATGGAGATGAGAAGAAGGAGTCCCCCTCTCATGGTCAGTGTCGGTAGGCATAGCATTCCCCCTCTGCGCCACATCATTGGGGGTGCTGTGAACAGAGAAGGGAATGTCGAGTGAAGGTGCGGGAGGTGGATGCTGTTCATAATCTGAAGGAGATTTAGAAATAAGATGAGGAAAAGTCAGTTTAGAGGAAACACGGACTTGACCGTTTTCAGGATTAAATACAGCATCGGCTAAATGATTAACATGGGGTGTTATTAAAGGGCTGTATTTAGTAAATTAGCACCGCACATAAGTAGATGTAGGGACGACATCGGGGTTCATATTTATGAAATTCTTTAGATTCCAAATGCAAACAACAAACAGAACCAAAAGGTTTGAGGTAGTCTTGTTGGGGAACATTACATTGGTCTAACAAAACTTGTTGGGGGCTTAGGACTTTATTGTAAATACGTTCGAGGGAAACGTTAGGTAGGAGATTATATGATATTATGTATGTATATATCAGATTATATATAGATTGGATAGCATGTGTAACAGCCCACGGGTAGTGTGGTGCCGGATCTGTTAGGGGGTGACCTTTATAGGATACATTAAGTATATCCCGGAGTCGTGTAGACGCGGCAGTGGCTATGTGACCAACAGCGGCTTCGACTTCATGATTAAAGACATGTAAGTAAGGGGGGAACGCGGACATATTAATACCATGTTCCACACGGAAGGGGGTTGTAACATGCTGAGATAAATAGGGTTTAAAGGAATCACAATAGATGATTTGTTTTAGTTGTACATGAACATAAGTAGAGCAAAAGCTGCGGACAAACTCAAGGGCGTTACAAAATTCGCTGGAGTTAGTGCTACGACAAAAGTACACTAACAGAAATTTAGAAATGAGACACTTGAAGACAATGATATGTCGAAAGGATCCCCATTCCGAGAGCACAGAGACGTAACCACCGTCACATGCCCAAGCTTCACCAGGTTGAAAAATTTTTTCGAATGATGGTTGCTTGATAAGGTGGTGTGGATGAGGAAAGCGTTTTTATGAATCGTACAATCCACACAGAACTTACGGTAGGGTACGTCAGATGGGTGGTGTCCAGGACTGGCAATAACCTGAACAGCTTTTATGGCTTGAGAATCACTGGAATGGTGAATGTTGTGAAAATTGGTAGCTCGCTGTTGCGCATCTCGAAATGCAAGGGCGCCCCTGGCATGGACTTTCTTATCGAAGGGCGCATGCTTCTCATGGAGCTGTCTTGGCGTTATGAGGGGTATTTGTTTTTCTTTAGTAGGAGATGATATATCTGCGGATAGGATGTTAGAGAGGAAAGCATGAGCTACTGAATCAGTATGAAAAGAAGTAAGTTCGTGGTTAGAAGTGATAGTATCACAACATAAGAGTTTTTTATTGGAAATGTAGAACTAACTAACTAACTAACTTCAGACCTCTCCCGAGCATGCGAGCCAGGCCGGACCGGCAGTACGGAATCACAGAGGAAAATCACGCAGCTGGGGCAATGTAAAACATAGCAATGGAACTCTGGTGTAATGTTAAAGATGTATCTGTTGGGAATATATTTGTGAAGAAGGTTGACCTATATTTTTTGGTTAGAGGAGCGTGATCAGGGTCAAACGATGGTGATATCGTTAATATACGCAAGTCATAGACAAGCTGACACAAATGTTTATAAATTGTATGATATGTTCCAGCTGGAATAGCATTTGCGATTATATCACAGCATAGGTCCGGGGACAAAGACAAAAGAAAATTGATTTGGTACGCAGTGAAGTTATTGGCGCGTGCCAATTCGCGAGTTGAGTAGTGTCGGATGCGATCGAGTTGTGGATCGTACACGAGCATATTAGCAAAATCCACGAATGGTAGGTGTGGGAGTATATATAGAGTGAACTTTGGCACCCATCTTCCTATCGCTTGATGTTATAAAGCCCAAATATCTGCTTTGGGACAAATGCATGTCACTTAAAGCAAATATTTTGTCGATAAACTCAAGACGATTTTCCTGAGGGTAGAAGACAAAAGAATCGTGAAATACAGGAGAGGCATATGAAACCAGTGCTTGTACTAGACGACGCATGTCTTGATTTTCATTATGACGGTATGCTTGGCAAAGCCAAAGAAAACCGGTAACAGGTTCGAGAGAAGCAGTCTTATCGATTCCGGCATCGTGTGTTAAAAGGGCGTAGGTTTCGCCAAAAGCATCTATGTGTGCCTGGTATTTAGAAGAAGAGTTAGAAACTGTTATGTCTCCGCCTGTATGTCTTCCACCAGTGATGTAAATGATGGATGAAGTAGAGGATTTATTTAAGAATAACCTGTGAGATGGTTGGTTAGATTCGATAGTTGTAATACGAAAGGACACAGGTAATGTGATGGATTTAGGGAATAATCGTCCCATAATATTATAGAGGAGCACAAAAGCTTTGAGTTCAATAGGGGATCTCATGCAAGCAAGTGGTTTTCTTGAATTAGTCAAGAATCCCAGGCGAAAGTTAGAAATGCCCTCCATTTCATCTTGACTGGGATGTTCGACTGTTTTATGAGAGTGCAGACGAAGGAACAGCATAGTTAAGGTTTCAAGCTCAGTCACAGTTAAGCGCACGGATCCTGTACGACTGAAAATATTGTAGGTTTTAGGTGTGGACACGAATGGTATGTCAGGAAAGACCTGCGTCCAAGGTTCGTCGACTATTAACTTGCGACTGATGGAGTTAGCGTGGTCTGCAATATCCAGAAAGGAAGTGACTCGTTTATTAGGCCATGAAAGCAGATCAAGAGGGCCGGTGTTATATTTGCGTGCGACGAGGATCCATCTTTCTCTGGCTTGATAATCTCCACATAAATAGCATGGAAATCGGTCACATATTCCCACCGTATAGTGCATCGTTGAGAAGATGAGGTTGGCAACTCGTATATGATCTTCGTATGATGCGGAGTGTGGTGGAGTCATTTCCATGAAGAGAACGAGCGGCTTTACAAGCTCAGTACACTTAGAGCACTTGGGAACAAAGAATCATCCATATCGCGCTCGAAGGTGGAAATGGATCTCCCATTGATTATGTTGCGATTTGTGCATGGTGATGTCAATTCCACCATGTCAGTGTAATATCGTGCACGTTCAACGTCCGATGCTCGATGGAGATATGTCAAAAACTTAGGTAAGGATGGGAAAACTTCGATGGAATTACCAAAACGTCTTCGTAGCATGTGCGTGATATTGTCGTCGCTCTCAACAAGAACTTTAACGTTGATGTTGATTTGCAAGTCATTAGAAGCGCAAGCCAAGAATGCAGGAGTGGACATCCCAGAGCAAAGTAAGTTACGGTAGGTATTCGTGGGCTAGGAGATGAAGTTGCTGTATGGAGCAAACGTGTTGTAACCTTGCGTCATACAGGAGGTGGGAAATGCTTGCGTATGTAAGGCAGCTGCGAATGCATTGACTCCAGGATGGTTTTAAGCCATGGGACGTAAATTACTCGTTCCATGAGGGTGGAATATAGTTTGAGCATTTCGCGTTGTTCATTAAAAGCACATAGTCTGAACTGTAGTGAGCGAAGTTCCATCTACGCGCTTTTGCTTGTTGTAGCGAGTAAATTGGTAGAGTTGGCAACAGGTTGCTGAGTCTAAACAAAGTAATCTGACATTATCATCAATTTTACTCTGGATAGATGATTGTCCTTTAAATTCAACTCCATAAAGTGTATACCAAGTTTATCTTCTCCCATTGAGTCATACTGATGATGTGCAGATCGGGATCGTTATGGTCGTTTTGCTTGGGTAGAAAAAGCGCAACGTCTAGCTTTACATATCCCACATTTGGATGCTTTGGGAGAGCGGGAATGACGGTCCTTATAATCATAGCATGTGTGATTCTCTGCGTATCCGTAGCAGTCTGGATAGCAGGTGATAAGGACTCGGGTAGCTTTACGATGTGGATAGGATCAGCATAACGTTTAAAGTTAATTACATGTTGAGAAGCACATGTGTCAGCATATCCTGGCGTAGTCATTAGCGGCAAATTGTACTCGTTGTACAGTTTAAGCATTGTTGCATAACAGGCATGTGTTGAGCTTTGACCAAACACGTACTGTGTCATGAAACTTTGCGTTTGTTCGGAAGGCACAACGACGAGTGTAAAACCAGTATTTAATTTTGGTAGCAACACAGGGGGATCTGTACCATCTTCATTATCTTCATTGGGTAGATTACTGGGGAGCTCAGAGTGCGAGGAAGTTTCCCGAGCTTGACGACGAACGATAGCATTCTGAGCTTTAGCATTTATGTGCTGCAATAGCGGCTGAGGGATGTTATCGATTTCATCATCTTTAATGGACAGAAAAGTGTGGAACATTTTCTCTGTATCAGCAGTCCCCCTCTGCTCCGCATCACTGGGGGACGCTTCAGGAGCAGATGTTTCAGTTTGATACTTTTCTTCTGAAACAAGAGATTCCTTATCGGCTTCCAAGAGGTTCGATATGGTATTGGACATAGTATCAACTCGAGATAAGTAGAGATGAACTTGGGTGGCTTCATCAGGATCTAAGGACTGTGTCGAAGCTTGAGAAGCGGTTGTCCAGAGAGTACTCGACAAGCTTTTCATTTCCTCCTGTACCATTTTAGAGTCGGTGGAAGGATGGGGATTCGCTTCCTGCAATTTACCAAACAGGTGGCGAAGACGATCAACTTGATAAGTAGCCCATAAGAGACATATTATTATTAAGACGATCAACTTGATAAGTAGCCCGGTCCATAAGAGATATATTAGAGCGTGCATTACGGTTAGAGGAAGATGAGTAGACAGGACGATTGAAGCTGGTACCTTTGACGTTATAATTTGAGGGTGAACGATAGTACAACCTGTCACGAGGTGAGATTGTCGATGCTTTTTCTTTTGCATTACGAAGCTTACGAGCGTTGAAGCCAGACTGTCCAGCTACAGTGGCTAACAACGAGTAAGCGTTGTTTAGAGAGTCGTGAGATTGATGAATAGTATCCATCAATAATACCTTAGGTGGCTTGGTAGCGGTAGTACCAGGGATGTAAGGGATCCAGGAAGCGGGCTTATCCAAGCGTCGGTTGGAAGAAAACTTTGTCTCATTATATATCATTAACAAGAACTCCAATAGTGGACGAACGTCGTTAGGATCAACTAGCTTTAACAATTCGGGATCGTGACTCGAGTTGTTACTAGAGCGTGTCTCGTAGAGTTTACACCATTCCAATAAAGATTGAGAATAGCGCTCGTGATCCGAGGGATTAGCATATAGACGGTAGATTTCCTCGTGAGCTTTAAGAGTGATTATGGAGTTATTAAATTGGATTGATGCTTCATCACTATTTAATTGCTTTGCCTGAGATTGAAAGGCAAGGAGTTGTTCGACAAATACATGGGCATACCAATTAACATTTAGAGACATTCGATTAAACTGAGATTTAAGCTCAATTACATCCGTACAAGACACTGTCTCATAGTAATGATAGGCTAAAAGCATTACAGCACGTAATTTATTGGGATGTGCAGTAATTGCATAAATTTTATTTAGTTGAGGCCACATAGCGAGAGCGGGCTTTTTCTGGGACTCGAGTTTAAAGAAGGTGCACAAGAAACCAGCATAAGTTTCGCGGTGTTTGATCCAGTCGGCATTAGAGAGACCTGTAAAGGACATGTTAGTTAAAGATGAATCATACACAATTGATTTAGGAAATCGGGTATCTAATAAAGTGATGACATGTTTGACATCCTCATTTAATTCAGGACGGACAAGGTTGTACGACTCTTGGTAGTAAAGTCGTTCAAGACTATTACGGGCATCAACCGTTAGTTGATGGGAAGAGTCGACGTGCCAAGTCTTTAAATGTTCGGGCAGGGCATCTTCATCAGGTAAGTTTAAATCATTAATTTGCTCAGCTTTCCATTGAGCGAAGATGATATCAACTTCTTGTTCACGAAGTTGATTATATTCCGGAGCATTCCGGGTGTAAGCTTCATATGAATCGAAGCAGAATAACGCGTCCACATATGGACTTGTCATATGCCTGCGAAGCGCTTCAATTTGCAAGCTCACCTTGGTTGAATTATCTTGGAAACGCAATCCTGCGTTAATTTTATCAACGAGGATTTGTTCTTGTTCGTAGATATCCGTGGTAGATACTGTTTTTTGTTTTGACATGATTGTGACCTATTAAGGGATATGTTAGAGGATTGATAGACAGATTCGACACATAAGAATGAAGGGTTTCTCAAGTGCGGGTTCTATGTACAGTACGCTATTTTAAACGTGGGCTTATTGACAAGACCAAACAAATCAACATGCTATTTAAAACAGGGTGACTTGAGATTGAAGAATGGATTAGTTCTCGAGCAGTCACTCTTTTGTTGGGGAATGGAAGTAAAAAACCGTACAAGTTTCCGCGGCTTGTATAGGAAAAAATTTAATTTTATTGGTTATGCGAGTGCATGTGACGAGTGACCGACCCAACTCGGTCACAAACCAATTTAACTGGTGGGCACATACCGTCACACAATAAATATGTACAGTAGACCACCGCCAATCACATTGTCGCATTGTACTCGTGATCAGGCGCAAATTGATCATTCGATTTAGACGTACAGCACAGTTGGGCTGACACACCTACGCATCTGGTCCCATAATCTGGAGAGATTTGACCCTCTCCGGGTACATAGTAGAGACTGCGTGCAGTCTTAGGCGTGTACAGACCATTCCGCTTGTCACATGCTACTACACAAGGTAGGGATTTAGGCCCTAACTCCTTAAGGACATTAGGTCCCATAGAAGCGTTTACACTGACAACGGGGAACGAAGTCTCTGTTAATTAAACAGAAAACCCCGTACCCGACGGTACGCACCTGGAGGCCTACTCCATGTTGGAAAAGAGCTTCAGACTGGGTTCTTCATAGTCATGAAATAAAAAGGGCGGAAGGGTAAGGAAGGAAAGAAAGAGGGAATGCCGTATTACGGAGAGAAAACCCTCGTGTAGAGATAGGTGTGAAAATGTTCCAGTGTCGCACACATAATAGTGTAGCTCTCTGGAATGACGAGAAGTTCGTACAGATACGGCTCGTGGGGCAGTGGCGGATCGGTGGCTTGTACATGCAGAGCTTTGAGCCGAGATGTCGCAATAACTTGGAGATCTTTCCTGAATTGCGGGACGACCATAAAGACGAGATATAAAGCGTAACCGGTTGTGTTCTTTTGTATCCTTTGAGGAGAGACCTGCAGCCTGCAAATACAACGGTTCAACACTGATGAAGTGGGTGGTAAGGGTGCCTCGTCCCATATGAATGGTGTGTTCGGGAATCCGGCGTATGGACTCGGGAACAAAGTGTTGTATTGTGCACGTAAAGCAAAAAGATGCGCCACCGTCAAACAGCGAAGTTTAGTTTCAGTGCCGGGTCCATTGCAGGCGTGCAGCGAGTTAGTCTTCTTTGAGGTCTTTCCTGGAGTGTAAGTTGCACAAAGAAAATTTGCGACTCTGGGTGAGATGGTTGATGATGTCGGGAAATTCGTCATCTTGAGGTTTGGTGCCTGGTTGAGTAAGATGTTGTTGGCGGCACAGGCGTCGTCGACAACCATCAGCGAAAAAGCCGACTCTGGTGGAGAACACGCATATAGTCACTGTGACGTTGTGCGTAGTCTTCGGCGGGGTCGTCTTCATCATTAATTTCGGGAATGGTGTCGTTCGTAGAGGTCTAGCTGACCGTTGTCGTCATAGAAACCGAGGTGTCCTTTTTCATCCTGTTCATCGGTTTCGGCTTCGCCCTCATCAGGTGGATCGTCCTGGGGATCGGACGTCAACATCTGGAGAAATTCTGCGGCATCGTTTTCGGCTTCGGAGAGAAGTATCTCGTCGGAGATGGTGGTGATGAGGTTGATTAGCTTGCTCATGCGCTCGGAGCTGGACGTATGTTGGCGACCGGCTTGGCTAAGATTCCGCATGCTTTGGAGCTTGCGACGGACTTCACGAAGGGGGACCTTGAAGCGTTGGTCAGGAGTAGATGGTTTTGGTGGATGAGGTTGATTGGGAAAGGTGACCTTGCGAAGATGCGGGTGCTCGCGTTTGTCTGGGGTGACAGGAGTAGCATGGGGATGTTGCTTGTTCTTCGTTGGGGTGACAGGGGTGGCCTTGGGCTTAGGACTGTTATTGATGTCGTAGTAAGACGGGGAGCGAGGATTTGGAGGCTTCGGGGGCTTCTTGGGGTGCCGCGAAATTCGCTTTTTGCGGTAGGCGTGGACTTGGTGAATGAGGTCATTGTCTTCATCGTGTTCAAGGTTGGCCTCCGTGAGAAAAACAGCGACGGGGTCGGTGTCTTCATCGGGATCCGGTGGGGTGTCATCTTCAGAGGGAGAGGTGTCATCATCGTCTTCGGTGAGGTGGAGACCATGACGGCGGGAGCGAAAACGGGGGTTGTCTTTGTCCTTTGTTGGCAGACGACCAAAGTCAGTGACGAAGCGCAACGGTTTGAAGTTGAGAGTTGGGTGAGGCTTGAGGTGAGCCCAAAAGTTGCGCTCAAACGTGGAGATGACTGTGATGCGAGCGATGAGCTTGGGAAGGTGGTTGATGGTTTCCTTGTCTTCGTCGAGTAACAGCGAGTCGTTGGGAGTGCGCAGACAGTTAGCAAGACGCGCGAAGCCCTAGATGTGTGTTGGGGCGCGGGAGTCAAGCAAACTTGGAGGGTACTTAAAGCGAAGCAGTTGGTGGATTTCCTCGAGAATCTTGTCGTCGGGGAGTTGAAGAGAAGAGTAGCTAGTGATCTGGCGCAGTTGCTGCTGTACATGACGCACGTAGTCAATGTAGTGAGCAGGCTCATGTGGATCTCTGGGTTGAACGGCGTGTCCAGGAAGGCATTATAGACGTAATGCGCGTGGTGGACGTGGTTCTGGCCCGTGTGCTTGTCGAGTGCTAGGCGAACTTGAAGCACAAATTCGAGTACTATCGGATGGGAAGATCCGAGTGCATCGATTTCGTCGTATGCTGGGTGCTTGACGGAGTCGCTTCCGGCATGTAGGAAACGTCGAAACAGGGGGTGCACGGTCTCGCGGAGGTATACGATGAAGTCGGCTTCTTTTCCTTGGAGATGAGGTTGGGTGATCGGATACAACTTGCCTTTTGTCATATCGGTCGGGTCCTTGTCTTTATCTTTAAGTTCTTGGGGCTTTGGCTCGTCGACGTTTTCCAGGAAGTGTTTGCCGAATTTGCGGTAGACACCCTTGTGGTAGACGTAACGGCCTTGGAAATCTTGCGTGTTCCCGGCGGTAGAGTGGTGGTCGGGGTCCTTGTCGTATTCGTCGATACAGTGGCTTAGGAGAGCGTCAGCGAGATCGTTAGATATGCGCAAGACGGATTCCCACGTGTAGAAGCCCTGTAGGAAGTATTGAGTTAGCCTGTTTCAGGCACCAGATGTTCGACGAACAGCTGCATGACGCGAAACGAAAGCATTTGGGGTGTGACTTGCGCGTTGTCCATTGACTTGAGGACGGCGCTAGGTGGGTCACTAAAGGTGTTAACTTTAGTCTAGGGATCTTGATGAGCCGGAGTGGGAGGCGGAGCCGCAGCAGCGACGGCGGGTGGTGGTGCTTGCGTTGCTTGCATTTGAGCGGCGAACGCAGTGAATTGGGCATTGAATTCTGCCCTCAAGCGATCTTCTTGGTCTTTCATGGCTTGAACATTTTCGGTTTTCTGAGTGGCCAACTCTTTTTGAAGTTCTTGATTGGTTGCCATTTTGCTTGAGTTCAGGAACGTCAGGGAGCGACGGGACTCTACTGGAAATCCTGGGGCTCTGCTGATACCGGGACTGGTGGTGCCCAATACCTAGAGAACAGTAATCACAACAGTGTTACCCTTCAGCAGAGCGTGAGAACAGTGGTAGTCTGTCCTCGAATCTGTCTCCTAAACGAGGACAGCCGGTGTGAATAACACAGCGTTTTTTAAATCAAAAGGTGGCAAAGTTAAGGGAACTAACCCTAGAATAGGGGGTACTAACCCTAATTCAGATTTTCTATCTCTACTTCGGCGACCGTCGGGATGTTGCGGGTTGCCAAAACCCAAGCGCCACGAAGAGAACCAACACCGGAATACTACTCCCATCGCTCCATGTTTAAAAAACCCCGAAAGGGGCTTAAGATTTTGACCACCCCCACGGACGAGGCGTCTGCTCCACAGGGAGCCAGCCACCTTTCGTACTATCATAACCACTGTGGATCCCGGCGTAGTCCGTGGCTGTTTTTCTCTAAGTTCGGACACGCCATATGCTCCTCGGACCTCGGAGATCACAGCGCTCGGACGCTCGCCACGCTGCTGGTTGGGTTCCTCGATTATCGCCGGGAGCGCCATTCGGCCCTCGTCTGGAGAATATCATGCGCGCGACGCCGAAATTCGAGAGAGACTCCAGAAACCGAAAGAGATGACGCAGCCATCGTCCCTAGGTGCAACCAAGGAGTTTCGATGGTCGACTGCTAATAAGAGGGGGGGGGGGGGTAATAAGTCGACCGCTACCGGAGGGGTGGCTCGGGCGTTCAGAAAGTCGACTGCTAAATTTACAAGAGTCTAACTATCTAATGACGAACTAACCAATAATCAATTACCACAGGCCGCATAGGCCATCCCATTGCATGGGGCGCAGGCTAGTTGCAATGCCGTAGCGCGCAGGACCAGAATCACGGGGCGTGCTGCGGACGAGGGGGGCTGAAAGGTACGGGGAAGAGTTATAGCCTGTCGCCGTGCGACGCGGAGACCGCGATTTGACTGGCAACCAGCTCGTCGTTATCTACTGTTTCTTTAGCGCCCCCTGGCCATACAACCCCGTCCCACTGCGAATGTTCCTTCTTCCAACCGGCCTGCCACGGAGGCGAAGAGGTGCCGATCTACGCCGGGAAGGCAGATGCAGTCCTGCAGGGGTCTAGGAGTAATATCAGGGGGCAGAGCGGGCGCTGATAAAAGCAGCTCAGATTGGCGGGGTCCGAGCGTCGAGCTGGGGCGAGTGGAAGGAAGGACGTTGACGCAAGCCGCTCGTCTAACCGTCGGCGCGGGTTAGTAGTTTTCGGTGTGTCATGTTGAAGATGATGATGGCGTTGGTCGTCGCGTGTTGTGGGCCTTTCGCATCCGCCTTTTCGATTCCAGCGCCGCGTATCGCGTCCCAGCGAGCGGCGACGACCGCCCCCACCGAGGGGATGGACGTGATTCCCAGCGAAAGCGTTGGCGGCGAGAAAAAAAATCGCGTCGCGTATGCGACGCGGGAAACGGCCAAGTACGTTGGGGCGACCGCGACGCAGTACGGCATGATGGTCGGCGTCCTCGCCGCCATCGATCTGGTCCACCCGCCTGCCATCGCGGCGGCGCCGCTGTTTGCGTTCCTGTCGCTGCGTTCGCGAGTCTTTTCGTTGTTGGACAATAGTCGCCCCGATCGCGACGCGCAGGATGGCAAGGCAACCCCTCCGGACGTCAAGCGCCCTGCCTGGACCCCGCCGGGAATCGCGTTTCCGTTCATTTGGCTCACAATCACGGCCCTCCGCGCGGCGTCGTCGGCCATCGTCTATGCCAAGACGGGTGCCCTCGCGACTCCGCCACTCCGCGCGATGGCGCTCCACCTCGCCATTGGCGACACGTGGAACACCATCACCAACTGCGAGCGTCGCCTCGGC
This sequence comes from Chrysophaeum taylorii, assembly GCA_029834535.1. Classification (NCBI taxonomy): domain Eukaryota; class Pelagophyceae; order Pelagomonadales; family Pelagomonadaceae; genus Chrysophaeum; species Chrysophaeum taylorii. Next base: position 14,812 of record JAQMWT010000198.1, read on the forward strand.
GTCTCGGCGGTGGGATGCCTCGCCGTGTGGGGTAGCGTGCTGCGCGCGACGCTCGCCTACGCGGCCGTTTCGCCCGTCGCGGCCAAGGTACTCGCGCCGTCGCTGGCGTGGATCTCGGTCGCGTGCGTCCTCACGACCAATATCTGGCTGCTGAACGACAAGCGACCACTCTACCCGTCCCCTGACGACGGCACCTCCGCGCCTTTGCGCCTGGCAAACCTGCTCCAACTCCAGCCCAACTCCATCGGTGGCCGGCAGGGGGAATGAAAAATCCACCTCATTTTTTACCAATACAGAACAGCACAGTACGTCCACCGCGGTTATTGAGTTTTAAGAGCAAGTGAGTCCCCTTTGGAGCAGCATCTTCTCGAGAAGCTGGCTAGCTAGAATCCCCGAGAAGCTCAACGCAGGGGTGGGAAGTCCACAAATCAAGTGCCTGATCATCATCCATCCACCAATTGTGCAATCATCATCATCATCATCAAGGGGAGGAGGAGGAGGACCTAGCAGTAGGCGCGGACCCTAGAGCGCGATTGCGTCGTAGAGGGGGACGTCGCCGGCCTTGCTGAAGTAGTCGAGGTATGCACGGACGGTCGGGGGAAAGTCGATGCCCTTGACGAGCGTGAGGGAGCGGAGTCGGGCCCAGAGGTCGACGTCGTCGAGGGAGAGACCCCCCTCCGTGCAACAGGTCTCGCAGTGGATGAGGGGCTCGAGTTCTTTGAGCTTTTGGTTGACCTCCGCGACGAGCTGAGGTGTCTGGGCCATCATCGAGTCGTAGAGGGCCCAACGGGTTGTCATGGTGAACTTGGTGTCGTCCTTCCACTCGGCCTTTTCGTACGGAGGGAGTTGGTGATTTTTGACGAAAGCGTCTCGCGCGTCGCCAAACATGAACTCGGGCAGAACCGTCTTGACGTAGCGGGGTCGCTGCAACTTGCGGAGAGGCTCCTGAACCGACTTTTGCCAGGCCTTGAGGTCGGTGCGGCCCGACATGGGTTTAAACGCGCCGGTTGGGCCAAAGCGAGGGTCGGAATCGATGAAGTTCACGATGTCGAGAGACTCGGCAAAGGGCGCAGTTCCCGCCATCTCGAAGATGGGCGCGATCTTCTTGCCGACCTTTGAGGACGGGAGCTCGACGTCGTCGTTGGCCATGAAACGAACATCGTGCTTGATGTTCTTGAGCCCAAAGGCGAGGCGTACGCGCACGCAAAAGGGACAATGGTCGTAGGCGTACACGGTGGGCAAGGGGTGAAACACGACTTGCGCGGGCTTGGTGTAGGCCGAGGGGGCGACCGTCGCCGAGAGGCCTAGAGCGGCGTCGACCACCAAGGCAAGAATCATCATCAGACGTCAGAGAGAGGGTTTAGGAGGAGTAGCTAACTAACTAACTAACTAACTAACTAACTTCAGACCTCTCCCGAGCATGGGAGCCATGCCGTAACGGGAGGAGCCGGTACGGAATCACAGAGGAAAATCAGGCAGTTCGGGCAGAGGCGAGGGACGAGGACGGACTTGTTGATGGTGGACCGCCACTACGCCCGGTCTTGTGCGAGGTCTTGCAAAAGCGTCGCAGGCCGCGGACGCGTTGGTCCGCGAACAATCGACCTGTCCGTCGCGTTCTGCCCAAGCGAGCGAACCTCATCCCAGCGCGGACTTTTTTTCCGGGTGCTAACCGGCCAGCCCGGGAGGCGAGCAGGCACCGTCTCACTCCGGGACGGCCGGGGCCGCCGCAGGGAGCAAGCGTGTTGGGCGCCGTCCTCCATCGCAAGCAACGGATAGCGATCGCAGGGTTAGAGTGAAGAGGAAAGGAAAGGAAAGTCAGGGAACACTTCTTCTGATGAGAAGGATGCGGCGCGGGTGGCAGCGGTTGCTGGCGACGAGGACGTACCCGACGCCGGTGAAAACTGAGGTGAAGGGCACCGAGATCATGCACGATCCGCTGTGGAACAAGGGCATGGCCTTCGATTGGCCGGAGCGCGACAGGCTGAATCTTCGGGGCCTGATTCCTCCACGCGTCAAGTCGGAGAAAGAGCAGGTCGAGCGTGTGTTGCGGCTCGTGCGGTCGGAAGAGACCGACATCAGGAAGAACCTTATCCTGCAGGACCTCCACGACCGCAACGAGACGCTCTTCCACAAAATCGTCCTAGAGCACATCGGCGAGATCGCGCCGCTGATATACACGCCGACTGTTGGGATTGTGTGCCAGATGTTCGGGGTGAACTATCGTCGGCCGCGCGGCATGTACTTCAGTCGCCACGACCGCGGGTTGTTCGGGACTATGCTCCACAACTGGCCGAGCGACGACGTCAAGGTTATCGTCGTCACCGACGGCTCGAGGATTCTCGGGTTGGGCGATCTGGGCGCCCACGGCATGGGTATCCCCGTGGGGAAGCTCGCGCTCTACTGCGCGGCGGGCGGGATCGCCCCGCACCACGTCTTGCCGGTTGTCCTCGACGTTGGCACGAACAACCCGGACCTCTTAGCCTCGGAGGACTACATCGGCACTCCCGAGAAGCGCCTGTCTGGCGACGAGTACTACGAATTCGTCGACGAGTTCATGCAGGCCGTCGAGGCTCGATGGCCCAAATGTGTGGTGCAATTCGAGGACTTCGAGACCCCCCGCGCGGTGCCGTTGTTGGCCAAGTACAGGGACGATTACCGGTGCTTCAACGACGACATCCAGGGTACGGGCTGCGTCACGCTCGCGGGTTTACTCTCTGCCGCGAGGAACGCGGGGACCTCCATCACCGACATCAAGGTCCTCTGTGCGGGTGCCGGCTCGGCTGGCCTCGGGGTCTGTGCTCAAATCGTCGACGGCATGGTCGAGGCGGGGATGAGTCGCGAAGACGCGATGGCCCGCTTCGTTGTCTGCACGAGTCAGGGCGCGCTCGGCAAGCCCGACGGCTCGCACGGCGACCCCAACGCCACGCGGGGTCTTTCGGACGACCGCAAGCCCTGGGTTAACCCCCTTGTCTCCGACGGCGCCTCGATGCTCGAGGCGATAACTGCCTTCCGGCCGACCTGCCTCCTCGGCCTCGCCGCGCAGCCCGGCGGCCTCTTCACCGAGGAGATGATCAAGGCGATGACAACGTACGCGCCGGCACCCATCATCATGCCCATGTCCAACCCCACCTCCAAGGCCGAGTGCACGCCCGAGCAGGCCTACGCCTGGTCCGAAGGCACCGCCGTCGTCGCCACCGGCAGCCCCTTCGCACCCGTCACCATCCACGGCAAGACCCACACTCCCTCACAGTGCAACAACATGTACGTCTTTCCCGGCATCGGCTTGGCTGCCGCCGTCGCCCCCTCCCTCATCCCGCGCGTCACCGACAAGATGCTCTACCGCGCCGCGGTGCGTCCTGGCGTTTCTGTTTTTTTTCGGTGATGATGATGATGATGATGATGATGATGATGATGATGATGATGATGATGATGATGATGATGATGATGATGTGTTTCTCACGATTTTTGTTTTTTGTCGTAGGTCGCGTGCGCAGACGCGATGACCGCCGAGGAACGGGCCGAGGGGCGAACCTTCCCGGACCTCAAGCGCATCCGGGACGTCTCCAAGGCCGTCGCGTGCGCCGTCATCGAAGAGGGCTTCCGCACCGCCAGCGCCCACGACCGGCTCCAGAGCATCATTCCCCAGGACCCCGCTGGTCTCGAGGCCTACGTCGAATTCCAAATGTGGAAGCCCGTATACCACCCCCTCGTCGATCCGACCCCACGGCACTTTGACTGAGCATTGCACCGATCTCGGAACGCTCCGGAAACCAGCTGGCCTTTTGCAAGCAAAACTTTGTAATACTAAACGTCAAGACGAAAAATAACTGTCGTGGGCCGTCCGTCCGTCCGCCAGAACGACTACTGCAAGAAGAGCACGATGTTATATCTCCTCGTAGTTTTGGGCGCGAGCGGCTACACCCCGAAGACGACGAAGACCCCGTTACCCCCCGACGACCTCGTGGTCCCCACGGAACTCTCGAGGCTCATCACGCAGCGCGCCGTGCAGTGCCAGCTGTACTACTGCGAACTGAACCGCGACAGCACCTCGCGCAAGTACCTCGCGACGCGGAGCGGGGTGGACCCGGAGTTCCACGGGACCGACGGCCTCGCGGCAAAATCGTCGCGAGATCTCGTGTGCGGTCTGTTCGCCGACGCCGACAGAGAGATCGTCGTGCGTCTCGGAGGCTGGCGTTCGAGACCCGTCGACAACCCTTACATCAAAGCCAAGCACACCGAGTACCGCGTCGCCCTCCGGCCCGGGGCGCTCGCCGAGCGGCTCCTCGAGAGCCGCGCGCAGATCGCGCTCGAATGCGCTGCCGATCTCGGTTTGTTCGAAGACGACGAGAGGGCGCTCGACCGTCGTCGCCGTCAGATTTTGTTCCGCGATTCGAAGCGGGAGAAGGAGATGGATGCGGCCTGCCGCGAGGCCCTTCCTCCCTTCGACGAGACGCGCTTCGGGGATACCACGGGCCGATCGTCGCCACTGCGCGCCGGCACCTACGATTTGTTGAAGCAGCTCGCGACGCGAAAAGCGGTCGAGGGCGTCATCGAAGAGCGTCGGACGACACGATCCGAGGATGCCAAGGTGTTGGAAGCGCTCTGGGAGGCACGAAGCCACAAGTTTAAGGGAGGCCGGGCGTGGAAAAGAGCTGATCCCTCCTACCTGTCGCCCGCCGACGACCTCCTTATCGCGTTCCGCTCCAAGCCGCCGTCGATTATTGGCAACACGCTCTTGGACCCCCTGGCGCTTCTCGACGAAATCTTCGACCGCCGCCGCGCCATTGCTCAGTCCTGGGTAGAGGCGCTCGCCAATGTTCCAGAAGAAAACCTCCGCTGGCGCAAGTGGCACCTCGTGAGATCTCTAGCGACCGCACCCCCCCCCGACCTCGCCGCCCTTAGCCCCGACGAACACTGACGCTTTTCGTTCTGTGCATGCGTGCATCTCCGCGATCCTCGCTTTCCTACTCAATCAAAATGCTCATATACCAAACAAGTTTTTCGCGTACCAAAAAAAAGTGCTCGTACCCGAAACTAGACTGCTGCTCATATACCCAAACATGACTGCTGCTCATACACCCAAACAAGACTGCTCATACACGCAGACAAGATGCCCATATTATTGTACGCAAACAAGGTGCCCGTAGATTATCTCCGCCCTTTTATGTCCTTCGCGCTCCTCCTCCCGGTTGTTCTCGAATTATTGTCTTTTCCCTCGGCACATTCTTTAATGTTGATTATACGACGACGATTTTTTTTGGGGGTGGCTTTCCCCGGCAGTTACTCTACTTGGGCATAGGGGGGAGTGACGTCTTGGTTCTTCCACACGGCTCACGATGTTGGCTGCTGGAAAGTCTTCAAGTCCAGTCCATGCAAGAATATTGCCGACCCGCCGCCGGCGGGAGCAGCCCGCCACAAAAGATATGGCGGCAAGTCACGTAGGAACGTTCTCGAGCACGGCTCCCCGCTCTACTGAGATCCAATCCAGCCTTATTAGGAGCTCCATAGGATCGATTTACTGCGCGGTCGTGGTGGCTCCAGGCTAGACGCGTTTTTGTTGGCCCAGCTTTTGTGGGTCCAGGAGCAGCAGCAGCCTTGGCGTTTGAGGAAGAGCAGGAACGCGAGGGTAAGGAGGCAGCAGATTTGCGCGAGAGCGGCCTCGATCGACCCTCGCTGTGACGCGTGTCCCCGTAGCCCGGCGTGGGGAAAGGATGCGGATCGAGGTGAAAAAAGTATTGTGGTGCCCCCGCATCCAAAGGAAAGAGTACAGCGCTTACTCGGGGTGTAGGAGACGGAGAACGGAGCGCCTTTAATCAGAGTGTGTCAGTGCGGGCGGACGAAGGGCAAAGTGCCACGAGAAGCCGGAGTGGTTAAGAACGCGTCCATCGAGCGGCAGATTAATCATCGCAACCAGAAGCCGGAACGCCAGCACGTCGTGATGTAGGACCTCAGGGGCAAAGAAAGCCCTTGTGGTGGTGGGGTTTTCGAGAGCGTGGTGATAAGGGGCCGCGGGCATGTGGAGATGGCAGAGGTGAAAAGACGGGCGAGGGCATGGGACCCTAACCGCGGCCACAGGCGTGTCCCGGCCCGGATGAGATGCCGCTTCGGAACCGACGACACTTGTCGCCCGCCGCCTTTGTAGAAAGGCCAGTTGCGGCACTTAATATTATCGCTGCGAGGATGCGAAAGAGCCGGTCTAGGCGAGGCCCGTGATGACGGTCGTAGTGGTCTCGTCTCGTCGTCGGCACAGGGTACGTGCTGGTGGTTCATGCATTCTACGTCGTGGGTCTCATCCTAGATCAACATAAGAACAAAAGAACATCTAACTTTCTAGGGCGTCACGTAGGTCCTCGCTCCAATTCCACACCGAGACACGATATCCTGGCATTGTCTCCAGACAGACCGCTCGCAAACTAGGTCGTTACTCAGTCAGTCAATCAGTCACTTAACAGTCCACTTACGCCGGCTCGGCATTTGCGGTTATCAGAGACGACGCGCTGAGGGGAGAGGTCCAACTCGTGCAGGCAGTGGTGTCCCCAGTGTCGTCCGGCGGCGGGAGGAGGAGATGACGCCTGGATCGAGCGTGATTTCGGAGGTTACTTCTTGAAGCTGAGGCTGCGCGGTCGGCCGAACTCGTCCCACGGTGCCTCGGCACCCGAGTTGGAGAGCTGCTGGCGGACTTTGGCGAGCTTTTCGTTCAAGCTCGCGACGGCGGGGACGCGATGGGGGGCATTGACCTTGGTGCCAGATGCGCCTTGGATGGGGTTGAGGAGAGGATGACTCTTTTTTGGCTGGGCCTGGAAGATATCGGCGGAGTTTGGCTTGGCGGCTACGTCGTCATCGTCGTCGCCGCCACCGACGCTCTTGGAGGCCGCCGCAGCGGCAGATTCTTTGAAGTCGGCGGCGGGCTTGGCGCTGGCGTCGGCCTTGCTCTGCGCGGCCTCCTCGGGCGCGGGGTCGTCGTTGGGCGCTGGTCGCGAAATTTCGGGGGGATCGTCCTCGTCGTCGTCCTTGTCGGCGGCGGCGGTTTGGGCGTGGGCGGCAAGCTCGAGGTCGAGGGCGAGCTTTGTTTGCCATATGGTGACCTTGCGAAGCTCGGGCCAGCCATCGAGGCCCTCGGGGTAGGAAGCGATGAGGTAGCCGCGGCCTTTGCTAGATACGTCAGGAAACCTCGAGTCAAGGAGCGGGTGTTCTCCCTGGGTCTCGGAGAGGACGACGTAGACGGTCGCCTTGAAAAAGACCGCGACGACGACGATGCCCGAGGGGCAGTAGGTTTTGCTCGCGACGAGCTCGACGTTCTTGAAGTGGCGGTCGAGGAGCCTCGGCGGGAGGTCGAGCTGGAACTCGAAGAAGCTCTGCGAGCTGTCGCCTTCGAGCCAGGTCGAGACGCCGGCCCCGAAGTTGTTTCTGTCGAGGCGGTCGATGAGGTTGCGGAGGACCTCTTCTGCTGCCACGAGCTCCCGCTCGAGGTGAGGCGTTACGCCGGCGACGTAGGCCATCGGTTTCGCGAACGGCGACGTCACGGGCACTTGCGAAACGTCGCAGAGATAATCGAGGCGGCTTTGTTGCATCCGAAGCGCGGGAATGATGTGCGGGAGGTCGGCGAGGTCGAGTTCGGGCGTGAGCTGGACGCTCCCGCAGTAGCACCAGCTCCCGAAGCGGAACAAGACGTCGTGGTGCGGGTTGGTTCCGGTTGGACTCCCGGGCTCGGGGACCGCCTTGAGGATCGTGTACATCTGGACGTACGCGTCCGACGCGAGGTTGAGGATTTTTTTTTGGGGGGCTGTCTCCTGGTCCTCCTGCCGCTGGTCGTCGTCCTTGCGGGGGGTTTCTCCCGAAATCGCGTGCCAGAGCGTGAGTTTGGCCCAGGGGGCCTCCACGTAGTTGCAGATGTGGATGCCGCGGCCGGGCCTGCTGACGTCCGGGAACTTGACGTCGAGGAGGGGCTGATCGCCCTCGCCGTCCTGGACCACCACGTAAAAGACACCCTCGAAGTAGACGGTAACGAACACGAGTCCTTTCGCGTACGTCTTGCTCGCGGCCAGCGCGAGGTCCGACATGAACCGCGGGACCTCGGCCTGGAACTCAAAGTAGGTGTGCGGGACGTCCGTCTCGAGCCACTCGTAAACGTCGGCCCACTTGGCGAGCTCGCCGTGGACGCGCGGCGACGCGAGTTCGGACGCCGCGAAGTCGACCGCGTCGCTCACGAACTTCAACGGATCATAAAACGGCGACTCCAAAGGCACGCTCGTCGCGTTGCAATAGAAGTGCAACCGGTTCTGCTGCTTCTGGAGCGCGGGGATGGCGCGCGGCACGTCTCGCAGCGTGATGTCGCTCTTCTCGAGCGTCACGTTTCCCGTGTAGCACCAGTTCCCGCACCGGAACAACACCCGTCGCTCCTGGTACTCCTCCTCCTTGCACTCCTCGCGCTTGTAGATGAGGTACGTCTGGTTGTACGTCCCGCGCACCAAGCTGATGCCGGGCGTGCTCCCTTCCTTGGGCTCATCATCATCATCCATACGGGCGTTGTTGCCGCTTGTGTTACTTACCCTCTTTTTAACGCATCATCCTCAATGTAAAACCCTCGTCGCCTGATATCATGCCGACCTTCGTGCCAGTGCAGGACCCCGAAAAGGCGCGTTTCGAGCAGGACGAGGCTGAGCTCGCCAAGCATCGGCAATGGGACTCGTCCGTCATCGCGCGGGATACGACGGAAAGGCACGCGAATCGGGGCTGGGAGCAGGGGACCGTCGGGTGGGGGGTCTTGGGGACCTGGGGCTCGGCGACGCGCGACGACGGGGCGCAGGTGGTACGCCGGGATGCGCCGCGCACGATGGTTCAGAACGAAAAAGGCCTCTGGGTCAAGGCCCCCAAGCCTCACCGCTCGGACGATAAGGAAGCCCGCCGTCGCGAGGAAAAGGAGGAAAAAGAAAAGCGAAGGCACGATCGTCGCGGCCGCCGCGACGACGAGCGTCGTCGCCGCCGCCGAGACGACGACGACGACGAGGACGACTACGAGCGACGCCGCCGCCGCCGCCGAGACGAGCCGCGTCACCGCCGCCGAGACGACGACGACGACGACGACGAGCGACGCCCCCGCGACGACAAACCGCGGCGGCGCCGCCGAGACGACGGCGACAACGAGGAGCGGCGCCGCCGCGACGACGTGCCGCGGCGCCGCCACCGAGATGACGGCGAAACGCGGCTTCCCGAGCAACCTGCGAGGGCCGACGCCCGCCAGGAGGATAAGCGCGAGGAGGAACCGCCGACCGACACGGCGCCGCAGGACTTCAAATTCACGTGCTCGCAGGTAGTCGACCGCGTGCTGGAGATCTTCAACAGCGACGCGCCGGCGGTCGAGCGACGCGCGGCCCTCGGCGAGTGCTTTGGCGAGGTGAAGGTCGCCCCGCTGCGGACCGGCGAGCGACCCACGACAATGGCGGGGGATCGAGCCGTCGAGGCGATCGCGACCGCGTCGGGACGCGTCGACGTCGCCGAGCCGAAGATCAGAATTTTTATGGAACCGGGCGGGCCGGGCGACGACGAGCCGATTGCTACGTTTTGCCTCGACGTCTACGCGGCCAACGAGGCCCCCGGCCTCTCGGCCGTGGTCAAGGGAACGCCCGCCGACACCATGGTCCTCTGGCGATGCCAGGCAAACCGCATCACGCACGCGTATGTCGCGCCCGACCGCGACGGCCTCGGCGCCGATTGGGAGGCCGTGACCGAGGACGCCCTCCTCGCGTCGCGCACCATGGCGGCGACGAACGAGCTCCTCGCGTCCGATCTCCCCCCTAATCGCGACTTCTGGGACTTTTATTTCCACAACTACACCACCGACATCCCTCTTGTTGGCGTGGTCCCTTAACCTCTCAACGGCTGGATACGCTTGTCGAACGGAAGGGATGTGGTGGTGGGTCCGCGAGCACCACGCGTGCCACCTCTAGCTAGCTAGCTAGTGTGGCCCTCGTTGCGGTCGCCATGAGTAAGGCGCGCGGCCCCGCGCGGCAGCTCGCGAAGGATCCGGTGCGTTGTATTGCCGGACCGCGGGAATTTGTTTCGTTGTTAGGTGGTCCACGAAGCGTTCGACATGCTAAAGATCGAGACCGAGCTGGGGCCGAGGCTTCACGTCCGCGACCTCGGCGAGCTCCTGTACCTCGTGACGCAGATTACTTTCACCAAGTCGCGCGTCGCGGCCCTCCTCAAGGTCGTGGATCCCGTCTACGAAGTTACGCACCTCGACGAGGCGCAGTGCCAGTACCTGGTCGAGCGCGTCAGAAACGTGCTGAGGGCCGAAGACCTCCAGCAGGCTACGCCGCACACCCTCGGGTTGCGCTCGAACCAATCAAACAGCAATTTCCACATGGCGGGTGAGCTCGAAACCCCTGACTTTGAGTGTTGTAGCTGCGCCTTTGGGACGACCTCGTCCAAGAAGACGACAAAGCAGGATTGCTGCTCCTGCTGACATCTCCCTCTCTCTTTCTCTCTCGGTGGAACAGAACGCGACGCGATTTGCTGATGATTCGCGCGGGATGACGTCCGACGTTTTCTTCGTCGTTGTCGTACGACCGGCGTCATCCTCTAGACGTCCGCGGACGACGCACACAACGTCTCTGCGTGTTGTTATTAGGAGGTGGGGGAGGAGGAGGAGGATATCTAGTACGAAAACCGAGGAGGAAGGGCGGGTCCTTGCTTCAGACTCGCACATCTCGAGTGCTAGAAGCCACCGTCTGATTTCTAGTTCGAAGCGCTTCAGCGTAAGGGCGGATACCACCATCATCATCAGATATCTAGTTCGAAGCCCCTCAAAGTAAGGACGGGTAGCGTAAGGGTGGGTCCTTCAGAGTCCAGAATGACGCGTGCTAGACGCTATCGTCGGACGGGCAGGAAGGAGCCTTCCTTCCTTCGCAGCGAACTACGCGCGCTAGACATCATCGTCGTCGTCAAGGCAGAGCTTGGCGTGGAAGACGAGGGCGGCCTGACCTTGGATGATCGTGCGGCCGTTGGGCGTGGTCTCGACGCGGAGGACACCGCCGCGTTTGGATGTCTGATGCGCGAGGAGGGGGCCTTCTCTCTGGAGTTTAGTCTCCCAGTACTTGGCGAGGAGCGTGTGGGCCGAGCCCGTGACGGGGTCCTCGGGGATACCCATTCTGGGGGCGAAGAAGCGGGACTTGAAGTCGACGCCGTCGTCCCCCCGCGCCGTGACGATCACCCCGCGCACGACGTCCGGTTCCGCGGCGAGGGCGGCGACGTCGACGTCGAGCGCGGCGAAGACGCGCGGCGAGACCTCGACGAACCAATCGGGGACAGAATCGGGACCTCTTCCCACGAAGAGGAGGGCGTCGGCGTTGAGCGCCTTTTCGAGGCCGGCGGGTGGGTCGGCCTCCACGAGGTCGGCCGTGGGGAAGTCCATCGCGAGCCACTCTCGTCCGTCGGCGACTCGGCGGTCGACGGTCAACGTCCCGACGTTCCGGGTTTCGAACGTCATAGGAAAGTCCGCCCGGCCCGTCGCGTGGAGCGCCTTGGCCGCCCCGAGGGTCGCGTGGCCGCACAAATCGACCTCCCCACCCGGCGTAAACCAGCGAATTCGAAAGGTATTACCGGTCGAGCGTTCCAAGTAAACCGTCTCGGACAGATTATTTTCGATCGCCAGTTTTGCCATCCAGTCGTCGTCCCGCATCGCGAAAACCACCGCCGCGGGATTTCCCCCGAACACGCGGTCGGTAAAGGCGTCGACCTGGACCATGTCGAGGCGGCGCAGATCGTAGGCGCACTCGAACCAAGGGTCCGCGCCGTGGACGATCGGCGACAGACCCAGCACCTCGAAGCCGGCGCCGCGATACAGGGGAAGCAAAGCGGCCTTGGCAATCAGACGGATCGATCGCGCGCTGCTTCGCTGCATCTCCTCGACGTACAGCGCGAGCGCCTTGGTCGCGACACCTCGACGTCTTTTTTCGGGAGCGACGACTACGCTGTGGATCGCCAACACGGGCGCTCCCGCCGCGTGAGTCGTCATGGCATCGGCCGTCATCGACACGCACCGCGTGCCACAGATGAACCCGCCGACGGCATCGTCGACGACCACCGTCCGGAAGTACTCGCCTGCTTCCCGCAGCCTGTAGTCGAGGGACGCCGCCGTCGCGGCTTCGTCCTCGGGGTAGCTCGCCCGTTCGAGATCCACGATATGCGACAGCTCGCTGGGGGTCGTCGGTCGAAGTTCCACCCGCATCTGCGTCGTGGTCTTCACGGAAAGACTACTGCGACCGAGGACGCCAATCCACCACCACCAGCGCATCAAATGTACCTTTGTTCAAGTTTCATTTCATTTACCTTTGTTCAAGTTTCATTTCATTTCATTTTTACTTCCGCACGGTCCTCGAAGTGCGCCCGGAGCGCGGCGAGGCGCAGGCCGTCTGGATGGCGGTAGAGGCGGTGTTGCACCCAGAGCGCGAGCACGGGCCGGATGACGTTCACGGCGTGGCGCTCAGCGTCGTAGGCGGCGAGGATGTTGACGAGCGCGGGGCGGAGGCAGGCGTCGTCGCCGTGCTGGCCGACGAGGCGCCCTCCGGAATAACTGACGTAGCCCGCCGCCAGGTCGCAATCAGCACTATGGAATGAAAGCACGAAGTCGAGGTTTGGGTACTTGCGAGCGACCGCGCGTTGCCACTTGAGCGGAGGTGCGGCGATAGCGACGAAGGTGTAGTACCGCTGCTTGGCTTCGGCGTGGTACTCGACGCGCTGCACGTCCCAGGCCGCGCCCCAGTGCAAAAGGTTCCATCGGACGTCGTCGTCGCTGCCTTCGCCTTCGCGCGGCACGCCCTTGCCCAAGCTCAAGTGTTCGCCACCGTCGCAATTGTCGGCGTAGAACGTTGAGGCATCGCTTGCCTCGAGCGTCGCCGTCACGCACAACCCGCACTGGATGGCCCGCATTGCTTGTGTGTGCAGAGGCAGCAAGAACTAACTTCTTGGTGAAGAAGGTCTTCTTGTTTTTGGAAAAGGAATCTTTTTGCGCAGCGAATTCTTGCCCTCTTGAAGAACGGAGGAGGAGGAGGAGGAACCATAGCATTATTATTATTTACATCTCAAACCCTAAAGTCGGTCGTCGTTTGGTTAACTGTCTGTCGCCTGGCTCCTTGATGGAGAAGGCCGCCACAATGCCCGCATTGGACCTGACACCTTTCAGAAAGCGGGGCAGTGTGATCTTAGATGCATTTGTCGAGCAGGAGGCGACCCTCATCGATCTCAACAAGCGACTCGAGGTAAGACGTGTGATAAATGATTCAATAAAGCATCTCAAGACATAAGGGATATGGCCGCAGGAAGCGCGGATCGAAGGACTGCGGATCAAGTCCCAAGCCTTTGATACGTTGTGCGACATCAAATTACCGGCAATCATCGAGCCTCCCGAAGGCGAAGTTGAAGCGAGCCCCGCGAGCCACGAGTCAGAGATATCGTACCCCGACGACGACGGCGACGTCGCCGCCGTCGGGCAGTGGAAACCCAAACGCAAATGGGGCAAGCACAGCCCGCCGACCATCGCTGAGCTCCACGAACTCCTTGACTCAGCCAAGAAGGCAGAGACAAAGTACCGTCGCTCGCGCTCTTGCGAACCGAGTCGACCCGACGACGACATCGTCGCGCAGCTCAGAACGCGCGACGAGGAGATCACCAGGCTCAAGCTCGAGATCGAACGTCTCCGTAAGCTGGCGCCCCCCGACCGCATAAGGACCATTGACTTTGAGATCGACGAGGACATCGCCGCTGGTGGTCCGAATCTCGAGCCTCAGCGCGATAGTTCCCCGATGATCTACCCTCGGACATCCTCCGCACCAAAGACGCCGCCGTCGCCCTTCCACGCCTTGAAACCATTGCCCGCGTTGGAAAAAGAGCCCAGCACTCAAACGGCCCTCGCAGACTTAAAGTTTTACGTCTGCGGAACGCCAACGCAGCCGCGCACTCCCGAACCCTCGAGCGTCGACTGCATCTGCGGGGACCCGCTCACCGGGCCGTGCGACGAGCCGACCGAGCAGCCCACGAGCGCGCTCAGTTGGCTCTTCTCCGACAAATTTTCTTCCTTCGCCCTCTTCCTCAACACCTGATTTTTTAAACTAGGCAGGGAGCAGCCGACGCGTCCGGTTGCCCCGCCGGCTATTTTAATTCTGCGGCCGGAAATCTTCTTTCTTTCTTCCTTCCTTCCTTTCTTTATTTCTGATGGGGGGGAGCGCTCGCGCACGTGTGTGTGTGTCGACGCGCCGCCGCCGCAACGTTGGTATGTATAGGTCGCCACACGCCTCGCTAGGTTGTTTATGTCTTGAGGGTTACAAGGGATCATGAAGCGTGCGCGTATTGACGGTAGACATTGCATAAGATGGCGGTTCCGGCTGCGAGCCCAAAAACGAGGATAGCCCCGATTTCCTACTAGCCTGGATACCCGGCAGTAGTCTTCGAAGGGAACTATCCCTCGCGTACGGCGCGCTCGCGGCTCGAGTCCAGCCTTCTTCGCAACGATGATGACACTCTTGAAGGTAAGGACTTCGTGGATGGCCCTCCCAAAGTTACGGGTGCGGCTGCCTTTCTTGGCTGCAATTTATTTACGACTCGACGGTCTGGCGGGCGGAGTTGGGCGTTCGAGCCCGTCTCCGTCGCGACGAACTCTTGCCCGCTGTTCGGTGTTCGCGTCGTCCGCGTCCGTCAGAAGCACGCCGCGATTGTCAAGACTGCGCTGTGTCTCTTGTTGGTCAAACAACGACGAATCAACGCAGAATGGTATATCGGATAGTGGGGTCGCAAAGGACCTGGATCCGATGTCTCCGCATCCATGTCGCGAGGATGTGCTCCGGCGTGGTAGAGCCTCTGGTGCCCGAGTGACGGACGTAGAGGTCGGTGCCGTTGCAGTAGAGCGCCATCACTCGACTGGGACCATAGGCAATGTGGTCCTGCATCCTGCGTCTGGTGGTGAGAACAAGAGCACTCGCGATCGAACATACCACTTCGGTTGTTCGGTTCCGTTGACATCGCACGGACGCGTACGAATCTGTGCTGGTGACAGACCCGAGGGGCCCCGGTCCATGCGCCTGGGTACGACAATGATAGCTCCTCTGTGTCGTGCATCGAGAACGAATGGCCTCAGGATTTTGAGGTCGAATCGCAGCTTGACGACGAGCGCGAAGGAGCGGTTCGCTCGTCGCTCGTGCTCGACGACCATTTCGAACGCCTCGGCAACCATTCGGAACATCATCGATACGCGCAAGCGGTGTTGCTGGGTGTAAGTGCTGTTAGCTTTGAGCCGGATCGACGGGGGCAGCATTCGTTTGACGAAAATCTCGTCAACGACGCGCGCGTGTATCTGGTCCTCGGGAATGTTGAAATACTTATCCCGGACTCGCGCTGCCGTGACATCGGAAACGTTTCTCCCCATGCGCGTGTGGACCGACTTGTCGCCGCCGCGTTTCCTATCGCGGAGGCTGTAGGTCAGCGCAAACACCGAAAAATTCCACCACTCCTGGTTCGCAGCGATCAGATTCTCGCGCACGGACTTTGCGGTAAGATCGTCTGCAGGCAAATTAAGACGCATAGGGAAAAACGCACACGTTCTGGCGTGGCCGGCGAGTATGACGGCACAATCTCTCTTGGGCTCAGCCCGCGCTTGGGGCCAGCCCGACGAGACCAACATGATCAGCAGCATCTGGAAAAGATCTAAATGGAGGGAGGGAGGGACCTTGCAGCCTTACCCCCTTCTTTTTCTTTATCACGGCCAGCGAGAGACGCCGGTCTTTTCCAACACAGTTTCCTTGGTGAGTTAGTTAGATACAAGTGCAGGCCAGTAAGTTCACCTAGTTCACCTAGTCCCAATCTCTAACCCCAGCAAATTCGGCGTAAACCCAATCTCTAACCCCAGCAAGTTCGGCGTAAACTCAAACCCTCTCTCCTTTGAGCTCGTCGGTCTCACCCCCGCCAATCTAAGCTGCTTTGATCCGCACACGCCGCCAACCTTTTAGTTTACTCTAAAAGCCCCAGTAAGTTCACACTTGGTCTCAGTAAGCTCACCTGGTCACTAAGTTCACCTAGTCCCAATCTCTAACCCCAGTAAGTTCACCTGGTTCCAGTAAGCTCACCTGGTCCCAGTAAGTTAACCTATAGTGCGCATGTAGACGCCGGGAGGGGGCTTATCGGTATTGCGCAGCACGTGTGGGGTAGGGTGGAGTCGTCGACCCAGAAGAGGATATCCTCGGGGTTGCCGATCGACAGAGAGCCACGTAGAGCTGAACGTGGCAGAAGACGGGCTTCGCCAAGAGGACGCCGACCTCGCGGGACGTCTGGCCCTGGCTCTTGTTGATCGTTTGGCGTAGGCGGGCCTTAAGCGATACAGGTTGGAGGAGCCTCGGTGACAACGACACGATCGATCACGTATCTGGTACCGTTGCTGTGGCCGTGCGACGGGTCGAGGTTGCGAAGACATCAAGCTCGCGATCGAAGTCAGCATGCCGTTGGTTGTCAGGGAGTTGAAAACTCTACAGTAAAGAGCGAGGCGTCGTCTTCCGACCCAGCCTAGTCAGCCGAAAAGAACTCCGACGCCTCGTCTCCGGGAAAATAAAGGCCGCGGTCATGCGCGCGTTGTCAGCATCGACAACATCGTTTCGACGGGGCGTGAGAATGGCGCGCTGAAAGAGCCGCCGCTGGTCGTGGAAATAGTCTGCGAGGTCGCCGTAGACGGCTTGGTGGATCACTGTCTGGCTCTCGCGCCTACCTGATCCTTACTCTCGCGCCTATCTGATCCTTACCCTAAATCGAGGGACAAACAAACAGACAGACAAACAGACAGACAGACAAACATCTGTCGATTAGTAGTTAGGACTGCTTGTCTGTCCCTCGATTTAGGGTAAGGATCAGGTAGGCGCGAGAGTAAGGATCAGGTAGGCGCGAGAGCCAGACAGTGATCCTCCAAGCCGTCTACGGCGACCTCGCAGACTATTTCCACGACCCGCGGCGGCTCTTTCAGCGCGCCATTCTCACGCCCCGTCGAAACGATGTTGTCGATGCTGACAACGCGCGCATGACCGCGGCCTTTTTTTTCCCGGAGACGAGGCGTCGGAGTTCTTTTCGGCTGACTAGGCTGGGTCGGAAGACGACGCCTCGCTCTTTACTGTAGAGTTTTCAACTCCCTGACAACCAACGGCATGCTGACTTCGATCGCGAGCTTGATGTCTTCGCAACCTCGACCCGTCGCACGGCCACAGCAACGGTACCAGATACGTGATCGATCGTGTCGTTGTCACCGAGGCTCCTCCAACCTGTATCGCTTAAGGCCCGCCTACGCCAAACGATCAACAAGAGCCAGGGCCAGACGTCCCGCGAGGTCGGCGTCCTCTTGGCGAAGCCCGTCTTCTGCCACGTTCAGCTCTACGTGGCTCTCTGTCGATCGGCAACCCCGAGGATATCCTCTTCTGAGTCGACGACTCCACCCTACCCCACACGTGCTGCGCAATACCGATAAGCCCCCTCCCGGCGTGTACACGCGCACTGTAGTTGAACTTACTGGGACCAGGTGAACTTACTGGGGTTTGAGATTGGGACTAGGTGAACTTAGTGACCAGGTGAACTTACTGGGACCAAGTGAACTTACTGGGGTTTTTAGAGTGGACGCAAAGGCTAGCGGCGTGTACGGATCAAAGCAGCTTGGATTGGCGGAGGTGAGAGCGACGAGCTCGAAGGAGAGTGGGGTGAGTGGATGTGAGCACGAGTGGGCTTACGCCGAACTTACTGGGGTTAGAGATTGGGACTAGGTGAACTTACTGGGACCAGGTGAACTTACTGGGGTTAGAGATTGGGACCAGGTGAACTTACTGGCGAACTTACTGGCCTGCACTTGTCGACATTTAAAGACAGACAAACAGACAGACAAACAGACAAACAGACAAACATCTGTCGATTAGTAGTTAAGAAGACAAACAACCACGTCATAATATTCTGTGTTTTGGATTTTCTTATTATTTCACTTTGTCATATTATTATTTTCACCCCTGTTGCGAAAAACAATATTTTCCAAAGATACGTAAAAAAAAGAAGCACCCTTCAACTCAGCCTTTGCGACGACTCCAGATGATCAATCATGCCTTCGCGGGGCACAAGCCGCTACCTCATATCATTTTTTTCGCCCACCCCCCCCACACGTTGTGCGGTTGGCTTCGCGCGGTGATGGCCGCTGCGGGCTACGGTTATATTCTTGGTCGTGCCCGGCACGCGCGTGCCATCGGCTCGCGCGTGTCATTGGCTCGCGGGTTTGGGCTTGGCGGTAGACTTGCCTTGAAAGTAGTCGAGGATCGCCTTGGTGACTTCGCCGCCGTTCTTAAAGACCTGCGCCAGAATGAGAAAAAAAATAATAAAAAGACGCACGTAGGCAAGCGCAAGAAGGGCGACGCCGTGGTGCGCGCCGACCTTGTGTATGGAATCTTGGGCGAGCTCGATGACGGCGCAGACGAGGGCGCCCAAGCCCACGGCGAGTTTGGTGATGGTCGCGCCGGTGACGGTCGCAACGATGTTCGCGCGGACCCCTTGCGCCGCCAGCTCTGTTGTTTCCCGGAATTCGGCCAGCGCCAACAAGGCTGTGCCATGGTGTCCGCCCGGCTTGATATCTACGTAAACTTCGTAGAGCGATGCAAACAAGGCGGCGACGCAGAGCAGCTGGATCGCTCGGGAGCCGTAAAAAAGGCGGATCGCGCGCCTCCAGCGCGGTACGGGCTTGGGCCGCTCGCCGCGTATTTCCTCGGCGGTTTCGACAGCGCCGATCTCGATCAAGGAGAGGGCGTGCGCGACCTTTGAGACCGCGAGGAGGGCGAGGCCGTGGTGATGGCCCAGATCGTACAAGGACTCGCGGAGCTCGTAGCCGGCGCAAACCCCCGCGGCACAGCCCGTAGCAATCGTGGCCGCCTTGCGGATGGGTGACTGGAGCGCCGCGGCGCTCCCCGCGATCATCATCATCATCATCATCAGAAAGACGACCATGGCTTCAAGTGTCGTAACGGAAAGTTCAACGAAACTCTCCCAACATCGACCTAAAAAAAGGAAAAAAAAAAGTATGCTGGCAACGACACTTGCCGAGGCTCGGATGCAAGTGGAGGCCGCGACGACGAAGCGCGTCGTCGGGCGGAGCAGCTGCTCCCCGGAGGTAGACTGCGGGTTCGGGTGTCTGGACGCGCCTCTGTTGGGCGCCGTGCTGGACTACTTGACGGTGGAAGGTATATTGAGAACAACGTCGACTGCGCGCGTTTTTAAGTGCGCAGTGGCGCACGTGTCGCACTTTTTGACCTACGAGAGCGCGGGGGTCATCGCGCACCCGCGCGTCTGGACCGATTTCGCGGGCGCGAAGCGGGTTGTCGTGCGCGCGTGCGACAGCCCCGACGCGTTCGAGCAGCTGCTGAAGCAGTTGTTTGGGAGAAGCGCGGAGAGCCCGACCCACCTCTGGAAGGAGTTGCACGTGGGGGTCCCGGGGGACGTCTTCGAGGAAGACGAGGAGACCGAAGTCGACCACCCGGCGGCAGCGGTCGACGACGAGGACGAGGACGAGGACGACGGGAACGGGGAGAGGCGCTCGGCGCCGAGCCGGCGCGTCCACCACCCGCCCGCCTGGAGGCCGGCCGCCGTCGCGCGCCTCGAACTCGTGCTCTACGCGCTGCGATGCGGCAAGCTGGCCGCGATCGAGGACCTCGACATCTACAGCACGGACACGCTCGCGTGGGACGAGGCGCCCGACGACCAGATCCTCGCGCCGTACGAGTACGCGACGGACGGCGTGAAGCGCGTCATGACCGACATCTTGCTCGCGCTCCCGCCGCGCGTCAGCCTTCGGTCGGGTCTTCACTGGGGAGCCCTCGATCTCTGCAAGGACGTGTTGGACGCGAACCCCGCGTTGGACGTAGACGAAACGACGCCTTACATGGATCCCGTCCTCGTCATGTGGGCCCACTCTCTCCAGTTCGGCAGCAGACCCCAGCACCTCAATCTCCTCGCCCAGATCCTGGCCCGCAAGCCCACCGTCAACGTTGACGGCCACGGACCCCTCACGCGCCAAACGGCTCTCTGCATTGCCGCCTATTACCTCGAGGTCGACTGCGTCGACGCTTTGTTGACTCGCGGCGCCGACCCGAACGCAGGCGACCAGCCTCCCCTCCTCGTGTGCGCCGGCCTCCACGCCCGCGACGTCCTCCAGCGCGTCTACCTCGGCGCCGCTGGACCCATCTTCGCCGGCGAGGACGACTACTGGGCCCGCCGCCGCGACGCCCGCGACGACGACGCCAGAGCGAGGGACTACGACGCCGACATCAACCACAACCCAAAGGCCTACCGGCGGCTGTACATCCTCAAGCGCCTCATCGACCACGGCGTCGACCTCGCCGCAACCTACAAAGGCCTCAGCGCGATGCGCGTCCTCTTGAACGACCTCAAGTACTTCAACAAGCATCGCCTCGACCTCCTCACCCAGTCCCCTCCCCCCGAAGACCCCTTCCTCAAACAACTCTACCACGTCATCCTCGCCGAACTCTACAAGATGGCCGACGTCCTCTCCGACGCCCTCCTCGACCACTCGACACATCATCATGCGACGACGCCCGCTCCGAGACCTCCCGGGGATGGCAGGCGTCGTCCCGCGCAAAATCGACGCGCGCTCGCCTCCTCGGGATCCCCACGTCAATAAACTAAACCTACTCCTCTCTTCTCTTCGTCTGTGCTGTGTTGTTCGCTCTTCCCTTCGCCTCGCACTCCTTCTACTTTTCGACTATTTTTTTCGAAGTGGTGTCATCGCGATGCCGGTCTTCTTCTACATTCCTCTCTTTCTTTTTCCCGTGGTGGCGCCGGACATACACTCCCTGCGATTTATGCCCTCGCCTCCGACCACGACCTCTATTCGAGGCCCTCGCCGACGCGATGATGATAGTGACGGTGATGATATGGATAGATCCATCCCGCGATGATTATAACAAGCCAATTTTTTCAAACGTAGCCCAGCAGCACATCCAGGAAGGAAGGAAGGAAGGAAGGAAGAAAGCCAGGGAGATTGATTGATGGACTGATTTATGGTGACGGTGGCGATGGTGCAGCGTTGGGGCAGTTCTTCGTATTCTTGTTCGTCGCGAAAGAATCCCAAGGCAGGGATTTTTTTTTTTCGTGCGGCGACCAGCGATGAAAATTAGTCGTCGTCCACAGTCGATAATAAATAAAAATGCAAGATCCATCATCCTCTGAAACAAGAATAATAAAAAAATAAGACGGAGCCTGTGATGGATGGATGCCCCGCGCGCATTCATTCACACCTGGCCATAATGGATCATCCATTCATTCACACCTGGCCATAATGGATCATCGGCAAATTGCTGAATGAAATTTGACCTCTCAAAGAAAAAAGAAACAGATGGTGGTGTTTGTTCCTAGGCGGCGCCCTGAGACGAGCGAAAACTCTGAAGGGCCCAGCGGAGCACAAAGAAGAAAAGTACCTAGCACAGAAGACGACGCCCGAAAAATGCGCAAAGACCAGCGTTGTTTGGTTGGCGCAATCCAAGAGAGCGCTCGTCTCAAAGCTCTGCGAAGACCATCCTAACGTGGTCCTACACTTAAAACAAAAAAACTGTTCCTACCTAAAGCGAGACATATCAAAGAGACCGGGAAGGACTAACCTTTGGCCCCGCAACAATAATATCATCAGCGGTCCTGGGGACGCTAGAAGAAGACTAGGCGCGTGCTCGTCGGGCAATCAATCGCACCAACAACCAAAGCAGAAGAAACACCCCCAATCAGTTCGTTCGCTCGTTCGTTGGCAGTATTGTTGCTGCGACCAACAAGTCCAGTCGTGCGCGCAGCGCGAAAAATCCAAGCGTTTATTCGTCGAGACGACCAAATCCCAAGCATCGTCTGTTCGTTCGTTTAGCGGCGGTCGTCGAGATCGACGCGAAGGTAGCTGCGGGGACATGAATGAAGAAGGGGCCTCGACGCACTCTCGTTCGAAGCGCATGCCGTCGGTGTCGCGCGCGGCGGCCTCGGCGTCGCGGACGTCTTCGAAACTGCGCGAGCGCTTGACGCGAGGAAGCGACTCTAGACCTCACGAGACGACGGCTTCGACCCGTCCCGAGCGCGAGCCGCGACGAACTTCGATGTAGTCGATGCGGCCGTACTTGTAATAGAGGTCATCGATCTCTCGCTCGTTGATGTCTTCGGGGAGCCCCGAGACGAAGACGCGACCGGGCGGCGGGCGGCGCTGGCGGTCGTCGCGCCGATGGTCGCGCCGGTCGGCGTCGCGGCGATCGTAGTCGCGGCGCATCATGTTGGGGGGGGGTCGCGGGCGGGCGATGTTGACGCGAATGACGCGGCCGTCGAACTCGCGGTTGTTGAGTTCCTCGCACGCTTCCTCCGCTTGGCGCGCCTCGGCAAACGTCACGAAGCAAAAGCCCCGCGGCTGGCGCCTGTCGTCTACCGGCAGAAAAATATCCTCGACCAGCCCGAACCGACCGAACTCCTCCTCGATGTACCGCTTCGTGGTCCGGAAATCGAGGTTTCCAACGTATATCTGCCGCCCGACGGTCTCGTTAACGGTCTTGCGAGGCCGCGAGCTCGCGGACCCATCGTCCTCCGAGTCGCGTCGCCGCTTGAGCCCGTTGCCCCCCTCGCCTTCCTGGTACACGTACGCCTCTTGCGGCTTTCCCGAGGGCTCCTCGGCTCGTTCGCTGTTCGCCATTCTCCTCCCTCGATTATTATTATCCTAAGGCGGCGGTAAGGCTTGCGATGATGACTTTTCCGGTGTAACCGAATGTAAAGAAACACACCGAATGCTCCGCTACACCACCACCTATCCAAGTTCCCCAACATCCTCGTCAACCCCCTCGCCGCACCACTCGAAACCGAATAATGCTCGACTTCGGGCGCTTTTTGGTCAACGCCGACGCTAGTGCGAAGGGGCGGCCAATGCCCAAGGCCGCGCGCGCGACGCAGCAGCTCTGGGTGACGGTGCGAAAGAACCAAGTTGCGGCCGCAAGGGTCCTGCTCCGGCGCGGCGCCAACCCCAACACGCGCGACGAGGCAAGACGGACGCCCTCTTGGGTGGCCGCCTGGCACGATCTGCCCGACCTGGTCCTGCTCCTGCGAGACCACGGGGCCGACCTCAACCTTGCCGACGCCGACGGCGACGCGCCCCTTGCCGCCGCCGCGCGAAACGGTTCGTTCGATGCTGCGAGAGCCGCGATCGAGAGCGGCGCGCGACTCGACCGCCGCAACGACGATGCCCAAACGGCGCTCTGGCACGCAGCGCACAACGGCCACCTTCCCGTTGTCAAACTTCTTGGGGTCGCGGGCGCCGACCTCGGCGCGGCCGACGCCGCCGGCAGAAACCCTCTATGGATTTCCGCCGCGAACGGTCGCGGCGCCGTCGTCGCGGCGCTCCTAGAACTCGGCGCCGACCCGACGACGCCCGACGCCACCGGCGCGACCTGCCTCCACGCGGCGACCCTCGCCGGCTTGCCCGACGTCGTCGGGCTGCTCCTCAGACAAAATCCCCCCCTCCTCGAGACCCCCGACCGCGACGGCCGCACTCCCCTCTGGCTCGCAGCGAGGGACAACAACGTTGACGTTGCCCGCGCCTTGCTCGACCACGGCGCCGACAAGCAAAAGGTGGCGCTCTCCGGCCGCACCGTGCTCGAAATCGCCCGCGCGCGACGACACCAACCCATCCTCGACCTCTTCGCGACGCACAAACCTCCAGACACAGTAACAAACCTCCGTCGAACCTCTGTACCACCTTTCCGTGCGGACCACCCCGCGCCATCTCCGACCACCATCAACTCGTCGGAGGCGCCCACTCATTCTTACCAGGCGCCATCCGGCACAACAACATCCTTGGGAGGAGAAGAGCCTCCAACGCGCCCCGTGATCAAGGCGCGAGCGGGCGTCCGCATCTTCGACGCCCTCCCTAAGATGTAACAGTGCCGTCTCTCCTCGCTGGGAGCCGCGCCGTCTTATGGTTGTGACTTGAGGGCCTCGTCTCCTCACCTCCCGCAGGTTTCTGAGCAAGCGAGCATCTTTTCTTCTTCGCGCGCTAGTGTTCTCGAATAGTAATGGTGTTTCATCATTAGCCATGACGGTCGTCGAGTTCGAGTCTGCCCCCAGAGCAAGCCGAGCATAGTTTTTTTCGCCACTTCAAAGGCACGCGTTGTGCGTTGCCGAGGAAGGTGTGCCGCTTTACGTACCGGAGCTTGTTGGGCCGTGATGGTTGATATTGCACGGGGAACAGCAGAGACAAATCACTCGTCGTCTCTCAGAGTTTCATCCAGCCAGCCAGTACGATGATAGGTTGACGCCCCAACAAGAGGGATTGCCGCGCGGCTTCCAAGGGACTCGGCCAGCAGCGTTCGCAGCAGCATTTTGAAGTCGTGAGCAAAGTCGTCGGATATAACATAGGTCTGAAGTCCGAAACGCATCTGCTGGTAAACTGCTTCTTCAAGCCCTCACGTCGCCACAGCGACCCAAAGCCGGCATCACTACAGGCAAGGGGCACGCACGAGCTCTGGGAGATTAAGGCACTTTTCGGCCCCGTCGCGAAAATAACAGGGAACACTCTTCGTCGTTGGCCGCAACTTGACGACTGCGTCGACATCATCAACGCTGCGCGACGACAAGCTAGAAAGTGGTTCAGTCGCTCGCAATTCTCCCTCCAATCTGCCGTGAAAACCCCACGCCATCGGGTGGGAGTTTGATCGGAAAAAGCGCCGCAGGACAAATGGCCGTTGCTGCGTTCTATGTTTCTGCCTATGAGCATTTCATCCTCTTTTCTTAGCTGCTGCCTGCTTTTGGTTTTCCAATTTTTCAATGGTGCATCCGGCAGCTGTCGTGCAAAAAAACTCTCCAGGGCCTTCGCTTTGAGAAATTGGCAAATTCTCTGAAAGGAGTCGGGGACTTCCTTCTGCTCAAACTCAAGACTCTGCGAGATCTCGCAACCTGCTCGACGATGACCTCGCAGTGCATTAAAAACCGCATATGCCGGCGGCCCGCGATGAGAGTCGTATGTTTGACGACGACCAACCAGCGGCCGACGGTGCAAAATGCTGCTATCTAGCTCAGAGGGCGATGAACACAACATCTGTACATTTTTTGCGTGCTGGTACGCTCGTGTTTTTTACGTTGTAAGCAACCCCAATAATTCTTCACGATGGTGTTTGCGCTCTGCTAAAATCGCGCCTCGCGTTGTCTGTCGCCCTTCTCGGCGGCGGTCATGACGGTAACGTTTCGTATGCCCAAACGAAGTTCGGCGCGGGCAGAATGCGCTTCGAGTCGCGTGTGATCGATGTCTATGAAGAACTGAGTCATCACGCGAATTCGGATTGTCGCTTGAGAGTTAATTCTCATGAAATGTGCCTTCCAACGCGGTGCAAATTCTTTCCTAGTAGACCAGTTTCTACCACACTCTTTGGCATCCATCCATCCCACAAACGGCCGGCCAGCGACACGAATAGCGTGAAGTGACGGTCTTGGCGACACGTCGATGCTCGTCTCGAGATCTCGACCTTGACCTTTTGTGCACAAACCACACTTGATAAAATGAACAAAACACCAAAAAAGTTTTGGGCGAAATCTTCAACACGGGGAACGAAAGTGTTTAATAAAGCCGTTGGTCCCATCTCCGCCTGCGGCGACGATGAGCAGCAGGTGTTTGAAGCCCCGAAAGGCCAAACGCGAGACGTTGTCGTACCTCGAGTCGAGTCTGGCGTCTAGTCCAGATCGAGAGGGCGTTGCGAACATCGTGCGCGAGCTTCGGTACGAGGCGGCGTCGGTCGCCACCGACAAGCAGGGGAGCGCGTTGGTCGAGGGGATTGCGCGGCTCGCGTCGCCGCGGTGTGTCGAGCGGTTGTGTCGATGGTGCAGTCCGTATGCGGGGTTCTTGGCCCGGCACCGCCACTCGTCGCACGTCCTGCAGACGTTGCTCGCGGTTCTGGCCAAGTCGTCGTCGGTCGAGTCGTCCGAGTCGTCGTCCGAGTCCGAAGACGAAGGGGAATCGAGCGTGTGGAGGAACCTTGCGGCATGCGGGCGCGGTGCGCGATGCGGTATCGCGTTGTGGCGGGCGTTGCGCGAGGAGGCGACGACGACAGAGTTATTTATGGACGGTAGCGCGTCGCACGTCGCGCGCGCGGCGACGTCGGCTCTCGCGGGCCTGCCGGTCGTGTCGGAGCGGCGGGGGCGGCGGAGCGAGCGGCACGCGCACTGCATCGACGACGCGGCGCACCTCGACCGCGAGGCCCTGCGCAAAATGTGCGCCGAGCGCAAGGACGAGGCCGGCGCGGCCGAGCTCGGGGCGATCGTTCGCTCGCTCTCGGCCGACGTCGACGGCCTCTCGCGATGCGCGCTCGACGCCTCCGGCGCCCCGAGCCTCGCGCTCTTGGTGCGCGTGCTGGGGATTGCGGGCGAGACCGAAATGATCCATGCCCTCGCCGCGACGCTCATGAGGCCCGCCGACGCCGTCGCGCGCCTCTCGAACGACAAGAAAGGATCGGTCGTCGTCGAGGCCCTCCTCGAGACGACGTCGCCGCCCGAGCCGCTGCTCGAGGCCATCGCGGCGCGGCTCCCAGAGTTTGTGGCGGGAGTGACCTCGAATTACGTCGTGCAGGCCGCGTTCCGCCACGGCCACGCGGGCGAGGCGTGGTTCCGCGCGTTACCCGCCGACCGCGTCCGCCGCGCCGACCGCCTCGGCGTTCTCTCGGCCGCGCTCGAGGCGGCCGCGCGAGACCGCATCCTCGTCGACAACCTCCTCCCGCAGACTTGGGAGGTGCTATTCGACGCGAAAAACGACGCGATCAGGGAACACGGGGCGCGCGCGGCCGCTGCAGCCCTCGAACTCGCGAGAGACCGCGTCGTCCTCCCGCGCGACGCCCTCTACGTCGTCGTCAGAGATGCGAATCTTCCCTGGAATCGCGCGCTCCTCGACGCCCTCCTCGCTGACGGTGACGGGGCTAGCCTTTTGGCACGCGCCGTCGCGGCGGGGGACGTCCGCGCCCTCGTCGCGGACCGCGAGACGGCATTTCTGAGGCTCTTTCGCCGCGTTCGATCCAACGATCGAGCTGCCCTCCTCGAACCCCTCGAGCCCGCCCTCAAAGACCTCCAGAACCGAGCGCCCGCCCTGGTGACCGCGACGAGGCTCGACCTCTTCTGTTCTTCGAGGAAAAAATGGGCGTCGGCTTGCGACCGCGAGGCCGACGCGCACCGCAAAACCCGCCCGCTGCCGTCTCAAAAAAAAGCCGAGACCCTCGACGCGACCAGGGACCGCCTTCTCAAGCGCGTTTCCAAGGGCAAGACGGTTGCGGACCTCCTCCCCGCCATCGTCGACGAACAAGGGGGGGAGGGCAAATCCTTGAGGTCCCTCAAGGAGAAGAAAAGGAGGCGAGCCGACTTTCGTGACCCGAACGGCGGCGGCGAAAAGAAGAACAAGAAGAAGAAGAAGAAGACTAGTGGTGAATAATAATACTACTCCTCTAATGAGGCGGCTCGTGGGTGAGCGGGCGGGGGGTTCAATACAAACAAGAGGCTGCAGCGTCACCTGCTGTGCAGCCACCGCGGAGCAGACGACGACGACGACGACGACGACGACGACGACGAAGCGCGAGACGTCGTCGCGGATAGCAGGGACGACGGCTGACCATCATCATCATCATCATCATCATCGAGATCTTCGTCGTCGTCGTCGTCGTCGAAAAGAGGATCATCACGTGCGAAGGAGTCGGGCTTGAGGGTCGAACCGAAGGCCGCGAGGACGGCGTTTGCCTTGAGCTTGAGCTCGGCCCACTCGCTGGGGATATCCGAGAGCGCGGTGAGCGCGCCGCCGGCACCGACTCTGACGGTCCACGAGTCGTGATGATCTGAGGCGTGCGTGAAGACGGCGGTGCGGATGACGACGGCGAGGTCGGCGTCGCCGGTAAGCGACAGAAAACCGAGCGCCCCAGAGTAGCAACCGCGGGGGACTCGTGCCTCGAGGTCGTGGATGATTTCGCAGGTTCGTCGTTTTGGCGCGCCGGTCATGGATCCGGGGGGGAAGGTGGCGTCGATGGCGTCGAGGGCGTCGGCGCCTTGCCGGAGACGACCCCTGACGGTCGTGACGAGCTGGTGAACAGTCGCGAAGCTCTCGACGGCGGCGAGTTTGTGGACCCTCGCGTCGTCGCAGACTCTGAGGAGGTCGTTCGTGAGGAGGTCGGCGATCATGAGATTCTCTGCGCGCGTCTTGACCGAGCGCTCGAGTATCGAAGCCTCCATCTCGTCGCGGTCGGGGTCGGCGCTGCGGGGTGCCGTGCCCTTGATGGGTTTTGCCTCGACGTCGCGGCCCGAGACGCGGAGAAATCTTTCCGGCGAGGAGCTGGCGACGGAAACGTCCGCGAGGTCGAGAAACGCCGCGTGCGGCGCTCGGTTCGCGCGACGGAGCCGTTCGTACCACTCGAGGGGCGCGCCCCCAACCGTCGCCTGGAACGATGTCGTCAGGCAAACCTCGTAGGTGTCGCCGGCAGCGATGCGGTCGAGGGCCAGGCGCGCGCGCCGGCCGTACTCTGTTCTGTCGATCGCGCACTCGAACTCGACCGCGCTCGTCTTCTCTGGCGGTTTCCACAGCGTCCCGCCGCCGGAAATGCGCGGCTCGAAGCTTGGTACCTCGCCGTCCGCGACGAGCTCGAGCGCCCAGGCGCGCCGCAGCCGGTGGTGGAAGACGACCGCGCGATCGACGAACGCGAGCGCCGAGTCGGGCGTCGAGTCGGGCGTCGAGTCGTCGTCGTCGTCACCACTACCGGGCGTGTAGTCGCGCGTCTCGCGACGGAGTTCGTAACCCAGGTAACCGACGAAGCCGAGCTGGAAGTCGAAGGGGAGCGGGAGTGGCCCGTTGGCGGGCCTGCGAGCCTCGAGCTCCCGCCGGAGGGCGTCGAGGAGCCGTCCCTCGACAACTTTTCTTTGGCCGTCGGGCCGCTCGAACGTCGAGAGGCCCCTCTTGTGGGTCACCGCGAAGCCGTGGGGGCCAGTGCCGCCCACGACGCTCACGGGCGCCGCCGTCGAGCCGTCGCCGTCGAGCCAAACGCTCCGCCGCGACTGGTTGTAGAAGATATCCCTGTACGCGGTCGCGGCGAGCTCCCGGCCGTCGACGTCAGGTGCCCAAGCGGCGACTTGGGTCGCGACGACGCGCCACGAGGTACGGGGCTTTGGCGCCGCCGCCGCCGCCGCCGCCGCCGCTGTGAGAACCACCGGCATCCCGACCGACCGGGCGCAGCAGTACCGCAGGAAATTCGTGGCGATGAGGTCGCCGTGGCGCGTCGCGACCGACTCTGGATGGAACTGGACGCCAAAACGAGGAAGACCAACGTGCTCGAGCGCGAGGACGTCGCCCGCCTTGGAGCGCGCCACGACGCGCAACGGCGAGGCCCAGAGTCGCCGGTCGTCGAGGACCGTGAGCGAGTGGTATCTAGTTGCCCCAAAGCCCTGCGGCAGGCCGCGAAAGAGCCGAGCTTCCGGGTCGAAGAACACGCCGTCGACGACGCCGTGCCGTGGGACGCCGAGGGGCGCAACGCACGCGCCCTCCGACCACGCGAGACCCTGGTGCCCCAGGCACACCCCCAGCACCGGCAAGCTATGCGGCGCGTTCCGAAGGGCGAGCCCGGCTGCCGTCTCGGCAAAATCCAGCGCAGAGCCCGGATGTCCCGGCCCGGGAGACAGCACGAGCCCGTCCCACTCGCCGAGGAACTCCGAGCTTACCTCGGACCGCAGGGTTGCCGTCAGGGCCTCGTCGTCGTGACCGATTACCGTCGGCCAGTGGTCGCGCAGGCTATCCCTAGGCGACCCGTGCACGCGACGCGACGCGCTCGCGACCCACCGCGCCACATTCTGCGTGTACGAGTCGTGGCAGTCGATCAACAGAATTCTGGGCCGAGGTGTCGCGGAGTAAAGGCTCAGTGCGGCCACGCGAGCCGCGTGGACCCACAGCGCAACCATCCTCGCATCGCCACGCGAGATGTAGAAAATCGCCTCTTTGATTAATCATAGCCCTCTCTTAGCGCCGGCCGTCGCGCGATGCCGCCACACGTGCATGTCGCCGAGGAGGGAAACAAACGAGCGGGGGCGATGACCCCAGCCGAAATGCGCCAGTGCGTCGTGGACATCGTCGGCTGGTTCGAGGCAAAGGCCCAGACCGACACCGTCGGCGCCTCCGAGGACGAGATCAAGGCCTTTAGTCGTCGACACGACATCACGCTCCCCCTCGCCCTTGAAGAGTTGTACTTGAAAACCCAGGGCGGCTTGCTGTGGTTCGAGGAGAAGAAAATGACCTCGCTCCAGGAAGCCGCCAAACTTAGGGACGAGATCAAAGACAACAACAAGAAGAAGGAGAACGACAACAACAATAACAATAACGGCGACGACAAGGAGAACAACAAGTACTACCCATTCGCAAACGACGACGAGGAGGACCTCCTCGTTGTCGACTGCGACACCGAGGCCGTCTTCGAATACGATCTCTATTCCGGCCTCGGAACCAAGCTCTCCGAGTCCTTCACCGATTTCATCGAAACATACAGAAACCTCCTCCTCGCCGATCACTTCGACTATTTCGACGACATCGGCCTCGTCGAAAAGGTCGGCATCCAGCCCAATTATGGGAAATAAGTATGTGTATGTTGGACCAAAAGCGAGATTTTCCCGGGCAAGCTCGGCGCTAATTCTTACCGCCCGCTCGCCGTGGTTATCGTAGGCGTGCGAGTGAGATCGTCGAGGAGTGCAGAGAATGAGACCTCAAGTTCGAAGAGACGCCGCTCGCCTGTGCGAAATGTACCACGTGCAATCATTGTAAACGGAGTGTTCGATCTTGCACTCACGCGAATCTCGGGCTGCCGCACTCGAAGGTGAGACACGGCGGCCGTTGCGCTGTTCGAAGCCTCGGGGGTTCTCGTAGAAAGCGGCGAGTTCCGGCACGCAGAGGAGGGTCATCGCCTCGCTCCACGAGCGACGAGAGTCTTCGAGGCGAAGGGCACCAAGAAAGTCTCGGATGAACGCGTCGACAGGACCTTGCGACCGCCAGACTTCGCGCTTCAACCTTCCTGTCTTGGAAAGGGAGAATCGCAGGCTGATGCGCATGGCTGCGAAGGAAGTCCACGTTGTCGATGATGATGATTTTGTCCCACCCGTAGAGCGCACCGTCTCAGAACCAGCGACGAGCGTGAGCGACTCCGACCGCCCCGCCACCGTCGACGTGAGCGTGATGCGGAGCGATCCGTCGAGACCCGGAACCCGCAGAGTATGTGTCCGCGTCTCCGAAAGTGGTGGCTCTCCTGCTTTCGCAAGCTCGGCCTCCTGCAGCTCGAGGTCGCGGAGAAATCGCGCTACGAATGGCCAACCCTTCCACTTGTCGGCGGTGGTCGTTTTCGTGTTATCCACGACTGGCCGCACATCGCGCTTATCATCAGAATATATGTTGGGCGCGAGAATGTCGAGGTCAACTGCAGTATTGATGACGTCGCGGAGTGCGTCGAGGTCCTTATGTTCGATTGCGTCCATGGCCGCAACCTCGAGGTCAGCGCGACGCTTGGCAAAGGTGAGACTTCGCAACGCACTAACTTTCCACTCCTGCGACATCGAGATCGAGAGGCGAGTCGCATCAGCAAACGCCGCTTGGACACGACGTAGATCGACGTCCTCAGATCTGGCGCACGACAAGCAAGCCTCGAGTTCGCGCTTGGCCCGGATAAGTTCATCGAGCTTCGGCGCTTCCTTGAAATGCTCACATTCCCAAGACTCCTCCTCCTCGAGAGGGCCGGCAGTCTCCTCCTCGACGACCAAGCAGCTATCATCGGATCTGCGAACATGCGTTGTATCTTTGCAGTGTCGAAGTCGGGCCAGCTCGGCCTCCATGGAAACATATTCGGCCGTTGTCTTGGGCACGCCAACTGACGTCGCGTACGACAGGCTCGCCGCAGCGCGTGCAATAGCATCTGGTACATGCAAATTTGAGGACCCTCCAGGAACCAGACGGAGCGACTCGCATTCAGATGTGAGCTGCAGTCGACAGGTCTTTATGTTGGAAGCGGCCTCGCACGCTTCTCGCGCGACGACCGCAAACACCGACGACATCGACGACGAAGACTGGCTTTCTCGAGATGGTTCGGCGCTCGAGAGTGTCCATGGCGCATGCTTCTCGCAAGTCGCGACCGCCTCGCCCAACACTTCTTGTTTGGGCCCGAGTTCCGCGTTCGCGACGGCTTCTGCCAAGAGAGATACCACCGCTTTGACAAAGTGTCTCAGACTCAAGACATAGGCGTGGGCTGGTTCAGCGACAGCGGTCTGCTCGGCATCAAGTAAGTGTTCGAGCGCTTGCAACATGGGTTCGTAGTCTGTTACCCTCACCTCGTGACCGCCTCGTACCCTAAACAAGATGGCCGCGATTATGGAACCGCCGATGCGCGTCGATTCTTCTGCGACGTCTTTCCATCGACTCAACCGTCTCGCAAGGTCCACAATGCTCTTGAGAGTGGTGGCTCGTGTGCGCCAAATGAGGATAATAGATCGAGCATCCTCAATTTTCTTGTGTTCCAAGAAATTCGTCGTCGCGTCCGCGAGAGCGGATTCGACCTCAAACGCGCGTTCCTGGAGGCTTTCGGACAGGTCGGAAACCGCGTTGTCCCAGCGATTGTCAGACTTCAGATCAAAACAGTCCGGCCCTAGTCTGACGGCTTCGTCAATCACGCGTTTGGCGACGCGCCATTTTTTAAACTCGGGTACGTCGAGCACCTGTCGCCGCGCAAAATTGACAGCGGGCGACTCCTTCGTGTCTTTGATTCCCCCGAGCATCGCGACCAATTTTTCGACGTCGTCGTACGCGTGTTCATCAAACGAAACAACCATACCAGCTTGCGTCGATCCCAAGGCGTTCTTCGCATCGAAGGCTTGGCACGCCCTTAGTAACCGTAGCTCGAGCCTTGCCTTTTTCAGAAAAGGAGACTCGGCAAGGCCAATGCGATTGGCCTTGCGAATCGCCGTTTCAAGCGTATTCTCGTTTTCCGAAGCCGCCGCGTCGTCAAGCGCCAACAGGGCATCGTGCCGATCGATAAGCTCGGCGGCGTCTTGTCCCGCATTTCTGGCCTCGCGGTACACGCCGGGAAGCACCTCGCGCAAGTTGGGCAAGGCAGTGACCGCTTCGGCCGAAGTCCGCAGACTCGCAGCGATTTCCTGCCACTGTGACCTCGCCGCCTCCCACAGCCGATGGTCACCGATTGTGCACGCTTCGTCATCGCCATCGAGTGCACCTGGCGTGCTCTCCGCACGCGCCACGGCCTCGTCGAGATCCAGGACAGCGCGCGCGCGCTCCAGCGTCACGGGAAGCTGCTGATGGTCTATGGATGCATTTGTGTGAAACTCTTTGTCGGCACTAGCAACGAGCTTGGCCAGAGATTTGCGCTTATGTTGCTTGAGTTTGAGCTCTACTTCCAGAGCAGCAAGTAGTTCGTTGAGCTTCGCCAGTAGGTTGTTTCGTTCGAGCGCTTTTGCTAATATGGGTTCAATTTCCTCATGCAATCCGAGTGCGTGAGCCCGAGCGATATTATCGGCAAGATGCATGTCTTCGTGTGCGAGATCGCCGACAACATCGGCCACCTCGCGGCACCATCTAGCCAGGGGCCAAGGCTGCGATATCGACGACGCGCGATCGAGGAGCGCGCGGATCACGTCAGAGTCGACGGCGTGCTCGTCGGTGTTGGCAGGGCCCTGTAAGCACTCGAGAACGATGCATGCCGAACCAAACATGCCACGTGGTGCCGTGTCGACTCCGAGCGAGGTAGCTAACGCGACTGCCGCCTCGAGCGAGGCGCGAGCAGCGCTTAGAGTCGCGTCAGAAGAGTCGTCGTGACGTTGCTCGAGCGCCCCGCGCACGTCGTCGAGGGCGTGACTCTTTCGTGTAAGCTTATCATGCTGTGCCTTTCCCGCGTCGTCCATCGCCGGCGCAGCTGGCCCCGCGTCGTCCGTGGCGATGCGAAGCTCGTCGAGGACATGGGTTGCCGACTCGCCCGCCGCGAGCTGGTCTCGCGCGTTGGCGAGCAGGCGAGCCTCGACATCGAGGTAAGCGATCGCCGCGCGGGCTCTCATCACTTCGAGACGCAGTGATTTCGATCGCGGTGGCGCCCGTGTGTAGGGCTCGAGGGCGGCCTTGATCGCCATGATCGAACCTAATGGCGCATACACTCTGAGTCGTCATTTTCGTCTTCTCCGCGAAAAAAGATCAAATTAAGTGGCGAACTCGAACACATGAACACGGAGGGTCGAACGCGTATTAACGGCACAAGTCACTGCGCCGCAGGCTTGGACGTCGGCGCGCAGAGTCGTCACTTTGGTTTCGGCGGCCTCGAGGGCTGGGTGTTTGGGCGGCAAGGTTGCCTTGGCGCGCGGCATGAGTGCGTCGAGCTGGTCCGTGTCTTCGTTGGCGATCGCGATCCGCAAATCCTTGAGTAGACTGCGCGTTGCTTGCCACTGCCATCGTCGCAACTTGGCGACGCAGAAGGACTGGATTGTGCGCTCGTGGGCCTGCATAAGTTGGTTGCCACACGACCCCCAAGGAATGAAACTTTAACCCTTTATGTGTTTTCTTGTGTATACTCCCTAACCCCCGCTCTCCTTTCCGCTACCCCCGCCAATCTAAACTGCTTCAATCAGGCCACACGCTCCGCCCTTTAAATTAAGTTTAATAACCTTTTAGTTTACTCCTAAACTCTAGATGCCCGCGCAGACATTCGTCGTCTTGGGAGCCATCGATCGTGCTATAGGTAGCTAGCTGGCCCTCAGTCACCCCGCTTTCCTTTGCTCTCGAATCTCAGACCGACCACTCTGAGCTGCCCCCCTTCCACACCCGCTCCGACTTTAAACGTATGTTTGAGTATACTCTTAAACCCTAGATGCCCGCAGCGTGCGTGCTCTGACGGCTCGGCTCGCCCTGGCGTCCTCTGCGAAGAACCCTCTGAAGGCTAGGCTTTTGTTTCTTGCGTCCTCTGCGAATTTCCTGCGTCTCCGTCGTCATGTCTTCCCCTCCTCCTCCTCGCGCGCCCCTTTCTCGTCAAATCAACCCAACCCTATTTTGAGTTTATTCCCTTACCCTAGAAGAGGAAGCCTCGCAGCCAACAACTCTGGCTTGGTCCTGGACACAAGAAGAAGAGGTTGCTTGTGCTGATGGAGGCTGGAGATGATGGTGAAGTGGAGGGAGCGAGGATAGACGACGACGAGGCGTTCGCGCGGCGGCTCGCGGCGGAGCTCGAGGCCGAGGGGAGTGCTGAGCGACGAAGACAGATGGCGGAGGACGAGGCGCTCGCACGCGCTTTGGTGGACGAGGAGAAGTCGTTGGAGGTCGCTCGAAGCTTGCAGCGACAAACAGACGCCACCTTGCCATCGCTCGAGACGGTTCCTAGCACAACCGGGTTCTTCAGCAAGAGCTCGGCCGACGAGTTGAGTCTCGACGAGATGAAGTCGCTCGTCGCGCTCGCGGGGATGCGCCACAACGATTGCATCGAGCGCCGGGAGCTCGTGGAGCGGGCACGCGAGGCCTGGAGGGTCGTCGTGGAGCAGCAGGCACAGACGGCGATGATGATGGCGCGCGCGCAGCAGTCGGCGGCCTCGGCGCGTCGCGGGGTTTCTCGTCGGTGGGAGCCGCCAGTTCTCTCGACGGTCGGGAGCGCGAGCGAGTTGCTGGAGGCGGCCGAGGCCGCGCAGCGCGGCCGGGTTCTCGAGTCGGGCCTCGCTTCGGAGCCGTTCCGGGCGACGGCGCCGCACCGCGTGGACGACGTCGAGCTCGAGGCGCTGCGGCCGCTCTACACGGAGCTGCTAACGACGTCGTACGAGCGGGTGATGGAGCTCATAGAGACGCAGCACCCCGAAGCCGCCTGGGTGCTTCTCGCGATCCTCGATTACCCGTTCTCGGTGTTCGCCGCGCGCAAGTTCCATCACGCCGACAAGGACGCGGCACCCCAGTTGATGGAACGCGCGCACGGCGGCTTTTTCGTGCTGAGCGTCGTCGTCAACCGAGTCGCCAAGGACAAGAGGTTGATACGGTGGTGTCGCGAGGCGCTCGGCGGGCGTCGCCACGACCGCGTCGTCGAGTACTGCCTGCGTCATCTCGTCTCGGCGACCTCGGGGGCCCACAAGCCCACCAAGACCGTGCGCAGGCACGTCCTCGGGAGACCCGCCGAGTCGGATGATTTCGAGGGCGACGTCGATCCGATGCGTGCGTTGGTCGCCGACCTCGCCGCCGTCTTCCGCGAGAGGCGGCTCTCCAGCAACGTCGAGCTCCTCGCGCTACAGCTCCCCGTCGCCTGCGTCGCCGCGCTCGACGCCGACCGCGTTGGCCGCTTTAACTTTTTTTTTCAGACCGCGCCCGACGTCGCGCCGGCCTTCCTCGACGCCCTCGACCGCGTCAAACCCACGGTCGAGTCGGGCTACTACGACCTACTCTCCGCCAGCCTCTTCGCGTCCTCGGGCGACGACGACGCGGCCAACGACGACCACAAGGCCGCCGACCGCGCGGACGATGCCTGGAATCCCGCGAACCGCGACCCCGCCCGCCGCTGCGACCGCCAAGGCTGCAACGAGATTGGCTGGAAGAAGTGCGCGCGATGTCGACTCACGAGCTACTGCTCCAAAGAGTGCGCTCCTCGTTCATCTTCTCGCTGACGCCAGCCTCCTCGCAGGTGCCAGACGGCCGACTGGAAAGAGCGCCACAAGCTCGTTTGTCGCAAACCGTGCTGCAAGAATAAGAAAAAAAACACTGCCGAGTCCGTATCTGCTTAGTAGTAGGAGTAGTAGTATCAATAAACGGCGGCCGGCGCGGATAGGTAGTCGTCGTCGCCCACGTACCGCGGAATACAATATTCCAGTTATCCATCCCACTGCGGAAACAAATCACCACCAATCGCTGGCCGCTCTCCGTGACATTAATTACAAAAAGGCGAAGGGGTGATCACGAGGCTATAACCGACGATGGCGAGAGTCTCCAGGACGACCCTCGGCGGCGGCGGCGGCGGCGGCGGGTTGAATAAAGCTGTTGTTCAAGGGCCCACCATCTGGGTATTGGGGGAACCAGTGCGCAAATTCGCGGCGGAGAACGTGGAATGAGCTGTGGATGGCCCCCTCGGGGTTGCTCCTGAAGTCGCACGACGGGACGACGCAACGAGCGAGCGAGAAGCCGGACTTGCAGCCTTCTTGAGGACGGGCCGACGTGCCAAGCCACTGCTCGTAATAATGGCGATCGAAGGTTTTTTGATGACTCCGGATCTCCTGTGGAAGGAGCGGCTCTCGGTGGCACGCGATCGAGTTCGGCCGCGCCCACCTGCGACGAGCGAGGTCGCAATACGAAAAAATCTCGTGATCTCACCAAAAATTGTACCAGCCGACGCCCGAAGAGGACGGCGTGAGACTGAGATGCTGCGCTTGCGCGGCCGCGTCGTCAAAGAGGGCGATAACGTGGCGCCAGGATCCTACGATCTGGCGGTAGATGTTGAGCTCGTAGTTGGTTCGAAACCCATAGCCCTCGAAGAGGCTGTCGTCGTGGACGCCGCGTTTGACGCCCTCGTCCGTGGACCGCGTGACCCCTTTGTTGTGAGAGTAGAGGAGGAGCGTATCGTCGACGACTGGTGGCGTCGCCGTCGAGCAGTTTGGTTCGGGGACGAGCGACCTCGCGTACGACCAAAGCGCGTGGAGAGCCGGATGTTCGTATTCGTTGTGGTCCTGGAAGTGGACCGTCGATGTGTTTCCGGTCAGCGACGCAGCGAGTCGTTTGATCTCGTCGACGGCCTGCGCCCCCGATCTTCGACCTTCGACGGGTTGCCGTCGCCCGCGAGCGACGTGCGTGACGAAAATGCGAAGCTTGGCGCAGTCGGGGAGCGGGCAGATGAGTTCCGCGAGCGCCATCGATAGCAGCTGGGACCTCGCGATCTCGAACCCCCGCTCAACGGGTTCCCCGAGGAGGGTCATGCCGTAGAACGCGACGACGCGCCGACGCTCCGCCTTCGACGCCATCTCGAGGCCGCGCGTTTTCGTGCACCTCGCTGCGTACGACGGAGAGGAGCGCGCAGGAACGATGACGTCCGCTGCACGGAGTCGCGCGTACGCCTTGTCGTCGTCGAGGACTGGCGCGAGGGTTGCCGTTACCGCCGAGACCTCCGCCGCCTCGGGAACGACGTCGAGACCCTCCGCCCAACTCGGGTTAAAGGCGTCGTCGCCCTGTGGGGGGCGCGTGCCGTTGCCATCGCACAAGCACTTTTTACGCGTCATGTAGGCCGGATCGCGGCCAAAGGCATCGTTGCCGCACCGAATAGACTGCCTTACGCTCGCCGTTATGCTACTACTACTACTACTACCTTGGTCGCCGCCGGTGATGGCTGTGTACGTCACGTTGCCCACGCACCAGCACGTTTGGCCCTCGAGAGCGCACTCGAACACGAGGGACCGCGTCCCGACGCCCAGGAACAACAGCATTGACGACGACAAGTAGTTGGAGTACTGTGGCATCATCGTCGTCGATTGATTTTTTTTTTCCAAAACAACGCACGATTACCAGAGCCTAACCCGTTGAGTTTGCTCCTAAATAAACCCTCTCAACCGCTGCCGGAACATTCTTCACTACTACGAAGAGAAAGATGTCGCCAGCCAAGGTCGTGGTGAGTCCATGGGTGTACCTCGGCGTCGGCGCGCTCGTCCTTGTCCACCTCGCTGCCTTTGGGTATTGGGTGTTGAAAGCCATCGAGAAGCCCAAGGCGGGGTGGATGGACAGCAAGAAGATCCACTAATATAAGGATAATCTAAAAGAAATGTGGCGGGTGAAGCGCGGGGTGCTGTCGGAGTCGACAATCGACGCTCTGCGGGCGGAGGCCGAGGCGCTCGCGGCGCTCGAGGCCCCGTCGTTCGAGAACGGGTGTGTCCTCGAGCCGGTGCGGGACGACGTGCGCGGCGAGGCGTGGCGCGCCGACGAGGTCGCGTACGGTTTAGCGCGCAAGGTCGCGCCGTCGGCTGCGGTGCGCGAGGCGCTGTTCGAGACGCTCGCGCGGGTCGCGAGCGAGTTCTTTGGCGAGGCGGTGGTCCTCTTTAACGAGCATTACGTCGTCAAGCCGGCGAACTCCGAGGTGGAGTTCGGTTGGCATCGCGACGGCGACCTGCAGCTCGCGAGCACTTACTGTCGGGACGAGTACGTCTCGTGTTGGTGCGCACTCGACCCGGCAACTCCCGAGAACGGGTGCCTCGTAGTTCGCGACGGAGCGCTACCGTGCGCCGCGGGCGACGTCGTGGTGCTCTCGTCGCGATGCGAGCACCGGTCGGGCCCGAACGAGACGCCCGGTCCGCGACGAGCGTTCTACGCGCAGTACGCGTCGCGACCGATCGCGACGCCGAGCGGCGTGCTGCGCCTTGCCATTCCGTGTCGAGGCGGTTTGACCTTGGCCGACGCCGCGGTCTGCGACCTAGAACGCGTCGACCCCGCCTTGGCGACGTTCGCGAGACTCGCGAGAGATCTCGAGACCGACCGCGACGCGTGGCGAGCCGTGCTCGATGGCTGCTGGGCCGCGCTCCACGACCCCGATCGCCACTGGACCGCGGCGCCGCGCGAGTTTCGCCGCGCCTATGCGGTCGCCTCGATCTATTACGCCGAGACCCTCGACGACTCGGAGGAAGCTCGGATCCGCTCGCTCGATCTCGGCCTGATGATGGACGACGGTTCGACCCGAGCCGCGCTCCTCGAGCGCGTCGCAGAGCTGGAACGACAAAGACCACCCCCGCCACCGCGCCCCCTCTTTGCTGCGGCGGATAAAGGATCGTCTCCGAGGCCGCTAACGGGAACCGTCGACCTCCCGACCGTCGAGAAACCGTCGGTCGAAACCTTCCGGGTCTCCCATTTCGAGCCTCGGAAACCCTGCCGCATCCTCGAGGCCATGCCGTGGCCCGCGCTCCGCAAGTGGCGCGATCTCGACTACCTTCGTCGCGTGGCCGGCCACCGCGTCGTCCCGATCGAGATCGGCGACCATTACCTCGCCGACGACTGGACGGAGAAAGTGATGACGCTCTCTGAGTTTGTGGAGACTCGCATTCTCGGCCAGGAGAAGATCGGCTACCTCGCGCAGCACGCGCTCTTCGATCAAGTCCCCGCGCTCCGAGCCGACGTAGCGCTCCCGGACTACTGCGCCCTCGGAGACGGGGTCGAGCCCAGGCTCAACGCGTGGTTCGGCCCGCCCGGCACCGTCTCCCCGCTCCATCACGATCGCTACCACAACCTTCTCTGCCAGGTCCTCGGCGTCAAGTACGTCCGCCTCTACGCCCCCCGCCTCGACCAACACCTTTACCCCCGCGACCCCGCGAGCCTCCACGCCGTCTCCAGCCAGATCGTCGACATTGACCGCGTCGACCAAGTCAAGTTCCCGCGCTTCAAAGACGCGCCCTACTCCGATTGCCGCCTCGCGCCCGGCGAGATCCTTTACATACCCCCGCACACCTGGCACTACATCGAGGCTTCCGAAACCAGCTTTTCGGTCGGTCGGTCACTCATTCATTCCCTCTCTCTCTTTTTATGTCCTGTCTCCTCGCAGGTCTCGATCTGGTGGTTGTAGAATATATATGCATGTGGTGTGATGCGATCTTTTTTCAAGATGTACGATGTGCGATGCGCGATGCACGATGCACCCCCCTTCTGCACCTTGTACTTACCCTTCGAGTCTACTCTTTAAAAAACCCTTCGTGCGTCTCCTCCCTCACCCCCCCACCAATCAACAACCGTCAATCTTTACAAACCCTTCGTGTCTACTTTCCAAGCGGCCGATGGTGTCGTTCTTTCCAAATGAAACGTCAATCCGAATAAATAAATAAATAAATAATGCGACGTGACGGAGCGTGAACGCATGAGTGCGAGCGTGGTGCCGCCGCCACCGCCGCCGCCGAAAATCGGCCCGCCGCCGGCTCGTCCGCCGCCTGGCCGGCCACCGCCTAGTATGTCGTCGCCCTTTGAAGGTGCGAACGACGTTTTTGCTAAAAACACAGGCGCATACCCTCGTGCGATCGGAGCCCCCCCTCCAGGTTGAGTTGGAGTCTTTCGTTCGCGCAGCGTCTCAGCAGGCCCTCCGCCGCCTCGCTCCGCGCAGCGCATCACGTCGGGCGCTTTCACGCTCAACGGCCCGGGCACCCCTCCTCCAGGTTGACGTCGCATCTGTCTGCTGCACAATTATCATATTCAACACAGGACCACCGCCTGGACCACCTCCTGCGCCACGAGGCCCGCGGCCGCCGCCGCCGAGTACGTTGCGTACCGCGCGCCTTTTTGATGCGCGCCGTATCGCAGCCCATCGTCCGCCATCGTCGCGAGGTTGGCACGGTCGGTCGCTGCGCGTCTCAAAGATCGCGCAGGCTCATCCCCAGCATTCGGAGGCCCGCCGCCTCGACATTTTTCAGGGCCCGTTCCACCGCCGCCACCCCCGCCATCCATCGGAATCCCGCCACCGCGACGGGCTCCGGGAGCAGCAGGTGAGCGTCCTCTCTCTCTCCCTCCCTCCCTCCCTCGCGCGAAGCATCAAACCAGAACCACAGGCACTTTCGCGCCCATACCAGACCTGAGTTCGACGGCCGTCGGTAGCCCGCGAGCTTTAGGATATGGTGCGACTCGCGTGCCGCCGCCGCCATCGTTGCCACAACCACCACCACCTCTCGGGACTCCGCCGCCTCGACGAGCACTAGGATCGGACGGAACTGACTTTTCAACGGGGCGGCCGCTAACTACTTCGCCTCCACCGGCTTTCGGAGACCAGCCTCCGCGACAAGTGCCCGGAGGTCAGAGGAAGTCGAGTATATCTCGCGAGGAACGCGCCATTTAAGCAGGCGTACTCGTGCTACCGCCGCCAACAAATCTACCTCCACCTCCGACCGGAAGCCAGTCAGGATCGGACAATGCTAGCATGCCGCCACCTCCGTCGACACCGCCGCCTGCCTTGGAAAACCCGCACCTTGAACATAGACAAGGAGGTCCGTCAGCCGCCGTCGAGTGTCTATTCTCTCACGCGCTGCGAACGCAGGCGCGCCACCGCCGCCACCTCTCTCAGCTTTTGGAAGGCCGCGAGGGTCGGAAAGAGATTCTGGCGCGCCTCCGCCGACACCGCAACTGGCCATTGGAAGCCCGCCCCTTCGAGGAATAACTGGAGGTCAGCGAGCCGTGGAGTCCCAAGCATATCATCAGGCACTGCGCGCGGGCGCGCCACCACCGCCACCTCTCTTAGCTTTTGGAAGTCCGCAAGGGTCGGATGATTCAGGCGCGCCTCCTCCGACACTGAAACTGGCCGTTGAAAGCCCGCCCCTTGAACAAATACCTCGAGATCAACAGGCCGTCGAGTCCCGAGCGCGTCGTCGTCGTCGTCAAGCACTGCGCGCGGGCGCGCCGCCGCCACCACCTGCACTGGCTGTTGGAAGTCCGCAAGGTTCGGACGATTCTGGCGTGCCACCGCCTCCGTCGACGCCGCCACCGGCCGTTAGAAGCCTTTCCCTTGGAAAACCACCTGGAGGTCCGCGCGCCGTCCACTGTCACGCGAACGCGCGAACGCAGGCATGCCTCCG
The DNA here is from genome assembly GCA_029834535.1 of Chrysophaeum taylorii. NCBI lineage: Eukaryota > Pelagophyceae > Pelagomonadales > Pelagomonadaceae > Chrysophaeum > Chrysophaeum taylorii. The sequence continues at coordinate 57,412 of JAQMWT010000198.1, forward strand.
CCGCCGCCACCTCCGTCGGCTGGCGAAGGCCCACCTCACGAAACGCTCGAGGAAGGTCAGTGGTGGCCAACTGTTGTTGTTGTTGTTGTCGTTGTTGTGCCACACTGAATAAACACAGGCGTGCCACCGCTGCCAAGCACTCAACCTCCACCTTCTGCTGAAAGAAGCCCGCCTCTCCGTGGCTTGGCGACGCAACCGCCGCAGCAGTCTAGCCCGCCTCCTCGGCACCAACAACAAATAAGTGCGCTGTCAAGTGTCCCCGATAAAGTAACGAGCCACAACAACACGCAGGCGTTCCTCCGCGTCCGCTGCCACCCTCACAGGCTGTCGAAGACCCGCCTCCTCGGCTCGCACTCGAAGGACCACCTACCCGTTTGACGGCTGGCATCGCGGACGACCCGCGCAGCAGCAGCGGCTTCAGCACCAGCACCCCTAGTTCCCCGTCCGCAGAAAGATTGGCGCTCGGCGGGAACAAGAACGAGGTCGTGGCGACGGCCATCCTGGAGAATGACGACGACGACGACGACGACTACGAGGAGTACGGAGGACCTTTTTTAGAAGCCGCGAGAGAAGGTCGCGGCGAGAAAAACAACAAGGCGTTGCGGAGCGAGGAGCTGACGTTGGACGACGAGACGCATGTGGTGACTACTCCGTCGTCGCGGCGGGTGAGCACATTATCCGACGCGGAAGAGCCGTCGAGCAGCGCGTTGGCGGATTCGGGAACGAGCGCGCTGGACGAGGCACACGAGGCGCGAGTGCGATGCGTCGCCGAGACGGTACGGATGCGGCTGGCCGAAGTCGAGCAGCGCACGGTCGAATCGGCGGCGCGGTCGGCGAGCCTGGGGGCCATCCTCCGGGCGTGCTTGTTCGCGCACGGGCGGCAAATCGTGGGGGACGGTAAGGGCACGCTCGCGAGCGACTGGGCTCGCGACGAGGTGATGGGTCGCGCATTCCGGCAGTACGCCGACGACGGCGGGCGCATCGGACTCGCCGAGTGGCTGGATTTCGTGGGCGACGCGCGGTGCTGCGGCGGGGACGTGGCGACGAAGGTATTCCGCGTCGTCGCGCTCGAGCGCGCGGCCGGGGCGTGCGACGACGGGTCGGTGTGCGAGGACGACGCGCGGCGCGAGGCGACGGAGGCCCTTGTCGCGTCGGGCGTGCACGACGTCCAGCTGGACTTCTCGGGATTCTACGGATTGCTGCGCGAGCTGGTGGAGCGTCGCCGCGACACGTTCGAGGCGTTCGCGCACGCGTACGTCGTGCCCGTCGTCGCGTGCGGGCGGGGCGCGGCGCGCGCGAGCCCAAGCCGGCTCGTGAACGCAAGCGACGCTCCGCGCGTCGCCCGTCTCGCGCGCGACTTCCTGCCAAACCTGTGGCGGCTCTTCACGCTGTACGCGCAGGACGAGCGCGGCCACACGGCGCCCGCGTGCCGCGGTGATTTTCCCCACCTCGCGCAGGCTGCCGAGCACGCGATCGCGGGGACAGAACTCGCCGATTTCGAGCCGCTCTCGGCCGACTTTGCGTCGATGGCCGCGCGCATCCAGGCGCGATATCCCGACAAGCGCCTCGCGCTCTCGGTCTCCGAGGACCGCTTCGCGCGCGTTTGCGAGCACCTCGCGCTCGCCCCCGACGTCGCGCCGCTCGCGCGCGTGCGTCTCGCGTTCCGCGTCGCGCGCCGCCCGAGGGTCGAGGCCGCGCGACCCAAGGCGCCGACGCCCAAGCGAGCGCCGCGCGTCTCTCGCGCGACGCGACCGACCGTCGCCCACAAGCGGCGCGTCCTCGCGGTTGCCGCGCACACCTCGCTCCTCCACTCGTCGCCAACTCGTTTCTCGCCCAAGCGCTCCTCGCCCGTCCGACTCTCCTCTCCCAACGACGACGACGCCGCCTCCTCCTCCTCGTGCTGCCCCGGGCTCTCGTTCTGCGAGTTCGTCGAGGTAGGGGCTTCGCAGCATGGCGCGATGATTGCTTTTTGTTTCGCGCAGGCCCTCGCCGACGTCGCGGACGCGGGACTCTCGGAGCGCAAGGTCCTCGCCAAGAAGTATCCGACGACCTACGCGCGCGTGGCCGCGCTTCTGGTAATAATAAGAGAGAAGACAAGAAGAACGCAATCATCATCGTCTTTTTCGCAGGCCGTATGGGGCGCTGCCGACGCTCGTAAACTGGACGACCTCGCCGCGTGCATTGCGTCCCACCTCTCGGAGCGGCGGCGGCGGCGGTGAGGAGTGAGTCGGACGCATTGCGAGACCCATTGCGAGACCCGCACCCTCCCCCACCCCCTCTCCTAAAAAAGAAAGAAAAGAAAGATCGGACGGGGCCCTTCGTCGGTCGTTCGTGGCGCGCGACTTGTGTCATCATCATAATATTACTCACAGACGGATGGCTCGCGCGTGGTCGTTGTTGTTGGTGTCGGGGCTCGTAGTGGTGGATGTCGCGGTGGGGCTGACGACACACCTGGGCCGGTCATCGCTCGTCCGGGCACAGCAGACTACGCGGTGGTCCGCAGCCGTCGTCGGCGAGGTGGACGAAGCAGTTGTCGAGGGGGGGGAGACCGGTCCGACGCCCGCCGAGGAGGAGGCCGCATTGATGAAGAAAATCCCCGGGAAGCCGAAAATGGGCGTCTACGGGTTCTTCGGCGAGGCATCGCGCACTGACCAGTTTGTCCTCGACGTGCTCCACGCCCAAAAATGCTGGGGCGAGATCGTCGCTTTCGCGCCCGACGTCGCAGCCACCAAGAAGAAGCTCATGTCGCGGTCGGCGCGGTACTCGGGGCTCCTGGACGTCCTCAAGTTCGAGGAGACGTCGTCGGGCGACTTTGGGGCGATGCTCGCGTCGAGCGGCGTCGACGCTTGCCTCGCGTTTGGCGTCGAACCCTCGCAGGTTCGAGCATTCCTCGAGGCCGCCGAGGCCGCGCCCGCGTGCGACCGCATCGTCGTCGCCGCGAACGGACCCGTCTCCGACTCGGCGGTCCTCTCCGACGCCTCCAAGCTCGAGTGGACGGTCGTCGCCCTAGACGTCGACGCTCTCGTCGACGATCTCCCGGAGGGCGGACCTATCGCCGTCGACTCCGACAAAGCGGACGATGCGACTATCGCCCGCGCCGATGCCTACCGCATCGTGGGGGAAGCGTTTTTGATGGAACCCCTCACCAACAAAAAGATTGCGTTGACGGCGGGCGGCGACTCGGCCGTCGCTTACCTCCGATTGCTTCGGGAGCGCGGATACACTCGCCGCGGCGAGCTCGCCAAGCTTTTGTCTGGGGGGCTCAAACAGTTCGAGGCCGACAAGCTTGCCGAAGAGGAAAAGACCAAGAAGGAGGCCGAAGCTAAGGAGGACACCGAGGAGGACGTGGAAGCCCGCGAGGCGGAGATGCGGGCCCTCTTCGAGGAAGCCCGCCGCGAGGAGCAGGAGAAACGCGATAAGGAGATTGCCGCCGCTGCGCGCGACTACCTGGCGCGCCAGTGGAACGAAAAAAAGTACGCCACGGCCCGCGGTCTCTCCAAGGAAGAGTTCATCCAGATCGAGTGGGACGTCGGCGTCAAAGAAGCAGCCGCTATTCTCGGCTACACGGCCAAGGACGAGAGACTCAAGCGAACCCCTGGCGAAGACGAAGAAGATGACGATTCCGAAGACTAGTTATAACTACTACGACATGCTGTTGCTCTTGAACTCATTTGCTTATTACGTACCCCCCCCACGTGCTGTGCCCGCTGCAGCTGCCCATATCTCCAGTTCTAACGGCCGCCGCCGCCGCCGCCGCTACCCTCCTGCTTTCTTCGCTGAACATCATGCCTATCTTCTTCTTCCTCCTCCGCCTCCTCTAGAGGGATTATTAGTATTACCATTACCACCGCTCGCGTGCGAAATAAAAAATAATTATAAAAATAACGGCGACAATATTGACAGATGCGTCTCTCATCATCAAAAACACACAATAAGAGCAAGTAGTGGTGGCGTACCACGCATCCCAGGCCTTTCGTTGTTGTTGTTGTTGCGTCGACGACGCTCCTTCCTTCCTTCCTTCCCTCCCCTAGAGTCGGAGTTTTACAAAGTCGAGGGCCTCGATTTGCGTTTTGACCGCGTGTCGGAGGCCGTGGACGGGCAAGGAGTGGTTGATGATGTTCTTCGCGAACTCGAGGTTGGGGTGCCCCTGAAAGGGGGCATCACAGCGAGGATCGTGCTGCCTCACGAGCCGGAGCTTTCCCTCGACGGTGGTGGAGTTGACGGCGCCTTCCCTCGGATAATTTGGCGATCCACACACGACGATCGCGCTCCGAATATACATCGCGACGACGGGCGCCTTCCGCCAGGCCGAGAGGAGCGTGTCGCCGGCAGAGGAGTTAAGTCGGCCGTCCATCGCGAGGACCGAACCCAAAACAGGGTCGGGGTTCCACCAGGGCACCAAGCCGAGGGGCTTGGCATCGCTTCGGAAGTAGTCGCTGCACGGGGGACACCCCCACTCGGCGAGGCACTCGCCAGTTTCCAGGTACGCTGCCGCAAAATTAGCAAAGTACGAGGCCGCGTAGTCGCGATGGACCATCGCAAAGACGTCGCGCACGCTCCTGCACTCGCTCGCAGCGACGGCGGGTCGAAAGAGTCCGGTAATAGCGTCGCCGTCGCGCGGATACCATATGTAATCGACGTACACGGCCCGTCGCTCGTAAGTCCACCACGGGGCCTCGGGCAGCGCAAAGCTGTAGGTGACATCGCTCCGGAGCCGCAGCACCCACTCGTACCGCTGGGTAAGGCTCGTGTCGAGGACGCTCGGAGTCGCTCGCTCGACCTCGACCAGCATTCGCATCGCCGCCGCCAGCTTGAAGTGCTGCGGTTGGTAAGGCCAGCACGGCCGATTCTCTCCGGTAATTCCGCACCCCGCGGCCGGCGGCACGCTCTTCGCATCGCGGAGGTGCCACTGCCGCACGCGCGTCCACGACGCGACCACGCTACCGAGCGTCGCGTTCGTCGCCTCGCCCTCTTCGCAGACGACGAACAGGTCCGCGCGCCGCAACGGCCCAAGTACGGCGACGTCGATGTTCTGACTCACCACAGAAAACCGCCCGGTCCGAATGTGCCCGACCACAATGGCCGCAAACCGCGGCATCTCACCCCCGCGCTGCGACCATCCTTTCGCTCTGTACTCGGAGAACACCGGCCTCCCAATCTCGCCATCGCCCGCCGAGGCGGCAAACCGCACGAGTTCCGGAGACTCTTCGCCGCCGTTCCACCTCTCGTGCACGAAGACCTCCGCCCCGCACGCCACCGCTACCACCACCCCAAAACAACCACATCCTCTGCACATTTATTTGCCACACCTCGAGATGTTATTAATGTCTGTCTCCTTCGAAATGAAAAAAACCCTCCACAACGGACAGACACCACATCGAGAGCATCAGAGTGCAATGTTCTTCGCACAAAGTTGAAGAAGAAGAAGAAGATGAAGAAGAAGAAGAAGGCCGATTCTTTCTTCTTCTTCTTCTTCTTCTAGGCAGCAGTGCCGAAGGCCCGGAAGAGGGAGCGACGGCGAAAGCCGTGATGTCGCGGTGTGACGGCGGGTGGCGCGGGCGGCTCAGGAACCTCAGGGGTATTGCTTTTGGAAGGTGGTGGTGGTGGTGGTGGTGGTGGCGGCTCGAGGATGGTGAAGAGGTGGTTCGGCGTGTGGTCAGGAAATCCTTCGGGCGGAAGTTTGTCTTGGCACTGCACACAGACGAGGGGGAGGCCGGCGCAGTGGATGCAGTTAAGGGCGAGGCCGGTGATTTCGTTGAAACAGACAACGCATTTTTCGTAGGCGAAGTGTTCGCCGTCGAGGGTGATGGGATGGCGAGCAGCGTTGGCGCGGGTCGGCGTCTGGCGATCAAAGGGCTGGACGTTGAGGTGTCCCGTCGCGGCGACGTAGGGCTCGGCCTCGGACCACCTAAATTTCTGACCGCAGCCATGCTGCTGGTTTCCTCCGTGATAGTCGGTGCCGCAGAGCATGAGGTCGCAGCCGCCCATGTGCTGGACGACGCGGCGGCAGTGGGGACATAATTTCGCGTTGGAGGCCTTGTACTTTTCGTCGGCCTGAAAGGCGTCGAAGGCGTCTTTCTGCTCTTGGAGGTTCTTGCGGTGGTCGGCCTCCTGGCGGCGGAAGTCCTCGAGAGCTTCCCGAAACTTCTCGTCCTCGGCGGCGAGCTCTCGCAAGTAGGTCTCGCGGCCGCGCTGCTGCCACTCGATGAAGCTGCGCTCGACCTTGGCGATGTCGGCGCACTGGACGCCGTAGTGATAGGGCCGGCGGCAGCCCGAGCAAAAGGGAGTGTTTGCGTGGGCGCACGCGGCGTTGCCGCAAAGCACGCGAAACGGCGGCGGGGTGCCGTCCTCGGGCGGGAAGACCCAGACTTCGCAGCTGGGACAGCGGATGCCGCCGTTGGCCCGGACAAGCGCGTCTTGGTACACGAGTTCGGCGCGTACCGAGACGAAGCCCGCTTCCCCGAGAATGGTGCGGTCGCGTCTCTCGAGACGGAGCTCCCGGATCTGGTCCCCGGTCGGCTCGCCCGGCGCGGCGTAGTCGCGCATGTACTTGGCGACGATGAGCTCGACGTCGCGCTGGTCGAGGATGCAGCGGCGGTCGCGGGCGGCAAGGTGGGCGTCGGAGAGGGTCGCGGCGTCGCGCGCGTCGACGCCGCAGGCGCCGCCGGCGTCCGCGTGCGACTCGGGGTCGCGCGTGCCCGGGCACCGAGGGAGCACGCCCCGCGAGAGCGCGGCCGAAACGCAGCGGAAGGCGCACGCGTAGCAGTAGCGGTGAGCGTCGCCCTTGACGCAGCCTGCGCCGCTCGCGACGAAGAGGTCGTCGGCCGTCTTCGCGCCCTCGCACGCGTCAACCGCGGCGAAGACGCATTGGCGATCGAGCCGATTCGTCGCGACGTGCGTCGACTCGAGCATCCTCACGGCCGCCTCGTACGTCGGCGCCTCGTCGAGGCACTGCCGCACCTTGGTCTCCTCGAACCCCCACTCCCGCACGAGACCGTCGACCCGCGCGTCGATCGCGCGCCGCCGCACCTCGCGCGCGCCGCCGCTGCCGCCGCCGCCGGGAATCGTCTCGCTCATCGGCGTCGCCGCGATCAAAACGACGACACCCCCGTCGCCCCAATCGGGGAGCTGGTCCCGGAACAACGCTTGCTGCGCTTTTCCCTTGTCCACGGGGCTCAAGTTCGCCACCCGGACCACCCTGCGTACCTTTTCTTCCTTCGTGCCGTCGCCTCGCATTATCCGCATAGCTTCCGCCCGCGCCTCCGCCGTCGCCGCGCTCACCCCCTCGCCGCCGCCGCCGCCGCCGATCTCGCACTCGAAGCAGCCCATCTGGAACGCCTCTTCGAGCTTGGCTGCGACATCATCATCGTACCGCTCGAAGCCACCTCCTCCTTTTGTGTCTTCCGTCGCGCGCTCCCACACTATAACGCTCGGCGGCTCGGGGTCCGCGCCGCCCGAGTCGAGGACGTAGGCGACCACGGATTCGGCTGTCGAATGGCGCTGGAGGCCTTGCAGCAGCGCGGCCTGGGAGGCGCGCATCCCCATGCTGCGCAGCATGGATTGCGCCTCCTTGGCCAAGGGAGAGGTCTCCATTTCTGGCAGCTTCTCCTTCCGTTGCGGGGTCAACGAACACCTTTTCTGGGTAGGTGCCAAATTATAATTCGGGAGGAGGCAAAACAATAAATAGTTCAAGTAGTAGTAGTAGTAGAAAGGCAAAAAAAAAAAAAAATGCCCCGTTGAGGTAGCCCAACGATACCAAAAAGAGTGAATGCCCTGGTGGTGGCGGCGGCAGGGCTCGGCGGACCCCGAGGCGCGGTACAGCGTGGTGGTGCAGGGGCCGCGGAGCCGCGACGAGCGTTCGATGAGAGATTTCTTGAGCGGGGTGACTCGACTGCTCGCCGAATGCTTCAGCCAGTGGCCGCGCGCAGGCTGGGACGGCGAGGAGGAGTTCCTGCAGGCGCTTCACTGGGGCCTGCGGGAGTCGAACGAGGGTGTGATCGCGCGGCACCTCTCGTGGGGGACGGCATCGATGGTCAAGAACATGGTCAATAACAAGAAGCTGAGCCCGAGGGTGCGCGTCGTCAAGGACGACGAGGTCGTGATGCCGCGTTCTGCGGACGAGGCCAAAGGCAATTCGGACTCGAGCGAGTCCCAAGCCCTCGACAAGCTCATCAAGCTCGCTATGCTGAAGATGTTGGTGGACGTGGCCAAGGACGGCGATAGCGGCGAGGGCCAGTTTCGCGCCGGCACGCACGTCCGCGTCGACGGCGACGTCGAAGCGCTCAAGCGCTCGTGCGGCACGACGCCCGACGCTAGGCCCGGCTGGCACCCTCTCATGGAGTTTTACGCGGGCGCCGTCGGTATCGTCCAGGCGGTGAGCGCCGGGACCGCCCTCGTCACGGTGCGCTTCTGCGACGGCAAGACCTACCACTTCAAGCAGGAGAGTCTCTCGCGCGCCGACGAGGCCGACTTTCCGAGGTTCGCGGTACGCGACAGAGTCTTCGTCTGCGACGATGTCCGCCGAAGCGAGGCGCTCCAAGATGGGCACGGGGCCTGGGTCACGTCGATGGCGCAACGAGCCGGTACCGAGGGCACCGTCGTCACCGTCACCGATGACGGCGACTGTTACGTCCAGTTCGCCGACGGCGGCCAGTTCGTCTACTCGCCCATGCTTCTCCTGCTCACCGGGCGACCTCATGCCGAGAACGGCGACGACGCTCAGCACCGGTCCGCGCCACGTATCGACGAGGCCAAGATCGCGCAGATCAAGAGCCTCGGCTTCACGCACGACCAGGCCGTCGCCGGCCTCAGCCGCGAGTCCAAGGTCGAGCGCGCCGTCGAGTGGATCGTCCGTCGATGGCCGACGGCGCAGCCCAATCCCGAGCCCCGCGTGGCTTCCGTGTCGCCCTCGCCGACGAAGCCGTCGCTCGACGAGGACAAGATCGCGTGCATCATGGAAATCGGCTACACCCGTGATCAAGCCTGCGAGGGCCTGCGTCGCACGACCAATGTCGACGCGGCCGTCGTCTGGATCATGACCAACCTCGGCAACCCCCAGCCCAACGTACCGCCGCCTGCGCCACCACCAGTGCCGAGGGTGGTCGTCCGCGACAACGACCCCTCGCCGTCCAGCAGCGGGTCTCCCCGGCGCTCTTTCGACGAGGACAAGATCGCGAAGATTACGGCCCTTGGCTACACCCGCGATCAAGCGCGCGAGGGCCTCCGCCGGACCACCAATCTCGACCGCGCCGTCGAGTGGATCATGTCAAATTCAGCGCCGCCGCCGCCTCCTGTAGACCCGCCTAGTCCAGCGACGCCGCCGTCGTCTCATCAACCCCCCTCGCGCCCTTCGCCTTGGACGATGCCGCCGCCGCCGCCGCCTCTCGACCGATGCCAAGACGATATCCGGGTAGTCGTGCCGCCCGATTGGCCCGCTAGAAGCAAGCTCGTGATTCGTGCGCCAGATGGGCAAAGAATCGTCGTCGCGGTCCCCGATGGCCTGGGCCCGGGCGACGAGTTCAAGGTCGCGTTCGCGCCCGCCGCGCCCGCCGCGCCCGTCGTCGGTTTCGAGCGGGGAACCGGAAGCTCGTTCCGCGCGGAACCGCCAGATCGCGTCCCGAGGCCGCCTCTGCCTCGAGAAGAAGAAGATCCTCCTCCGCCGCCGCCGCCGCCGGTCCCGCGGGAAGAAATTCAACAAGCGAACCCGAGCGTCGCTGTCGACGAGTACAAAACCAACGAGCTGCAAAAAGGCTTCCCGGGCGTCGCGCTTCTCGCAGCACCCAACGGTTCGAGGATTCGCTCGCGCAAGCTGCTCTCGGGCGAGATTTTCTTCGCACGCAAGCAGGGAATGATGCTCGCTGTGACCGATTCTCCCGAAGATCGCGAGACGCGCGGCTGGGTGTCGTCGCGCGCTGCGACCCTCGTCGAGCCAGAGTCCTGCCCGGTGTGCTTCTTGGACTTCGACAACGACGACGACCGGTTCAAGGTCCCCTCTGTCGGCGCGTCGCCGTGCTCTCACTTCGTACACAAGGAGTGCTTTGTGATGCAAATCAGGTCGACGTTTCACTCCGTCGTCGACAATGGCGGCCGCCTCTATTGCGTCGCCGCCGGCTGCGGCGCGACGCTCGATCAAGCCTCGATCGTCCGACATCTACCGGCCGACAAAGTCCAAGATTTCGAGAGCCTTGTCACTAAGGGCATTGCCAAAGAAAATGGCTTGGTCGTCTGTAAAATATGCGAGCAGCCTTGTTTCACGGCCGACGTCGTCGGCGACAGCGCAAGATGTAGCTGCGGCAACTACGTTTGTCCGCGCTGCGGAAACCCCGCGCACTCGGGCGAACCGTGCCCCGACCACGACCTCGAATATTCCGAGCAGCTTCGCGCCCAAGGTATTCCCCTCATCGAGTGTCCGTTCTGCGGAAATGATATCCTCGCCAAAGCTGAAGACGACGACAGTTGCGAGCGCGTCGAATGCCCGGAATGCAAAAATCGCTTTTGCAACGAGTGCAAGGTCAGCCACGACCTCATCAAGCGGACGAGCAACGCATCACACAAACCGGACTGCAGATTCTACGCACCCGACCGTTCCCCCGCCGACGCGCTCGTGGAGAACCTCGGGGCAATAGGCAAGACCATCTCCAAGGACCAAGCTCTGCGCGCCCTCGATAAGCACGAGGGAAACCTCAATAGAGCGTTCGCCGAACTCTCCTCGTAGCCACGTCCGTGGATATGCCTGTTCAGTTGCATGTGTTCGCTCATTGTCTGACACACGCACACCCACCACGTGGTCCTCCTCCCCTCCGATTTGATTGCCGTGTGTCTGTCGCTCTCACCATCGCGCGGTGCGGCTCCGATCCACGCGACGAGTCGTCGCGAGCAGACCAACCTCGCTTCCTCACAAGAAGATATACACTCGAGTATCTCCCCTTCGTTATTCCACGACGCGAGCCTCGAAATTCTTCGGCAACGACGCGGGGTAGGTAGACTTTTGCTGCTTGAAACGTACGTCTCTCAGGGAGAGTAGGCCAGCCAACGTGCGGACATCTCCTGTGTCGCTGTACTCCCGGGGTTTCCAAAACATCTTAACTCAAGTACGTCACCATCTGATGATAGATGAAATTGCGAGAGTCCCACTCGCCGGCGTGCGAATTGGTCGGCTCCGTGCGTCTCTTCGTTCGAGCATATATACGTTTGAAATGTGGATACTGATTTTAAACCACGACGACGTACGTCTCCGAAGACATTTTTTTTTGTGCGGCAGCAAAAAATAAATCGTGTACCCGGCGGCGCTGCTCGCTCGCTCACATAGATTAGCCGCCAAGTCGTCCCACGCGACGTGCGCTGGCCATTTTCGTCTGGCATCACTTCGTCCTCCTTCGTCCGACATCGCGACGAGGCAGCGTTCGCACTGAGCGCGGCGGCGGCGGCGTTCGCACGCAAGTACACTCAAGTGAGTCTTTTCTGCTCAGTGCGAACGCCATTACGGTGCCGTGCCGCGGAGGCGATCGCAATCATCTTGCTGGGCTCGCCGGGCGGACGCGCGTGCCTGCCCGCGGCGCACAGCGCCGCCTCGGCTTCCTCGCGGTCGCATCGGCGGCGCTGGCACGCAGTTGTTGCTGGGCTCGACGCCGGGCTGCCGCCTCCGCGTCTGCCTGATCACGGCGTCTGCCGCCGTTTAGGTGTTGTTGGCGTTACCACACAACGAGGAGTTTTACTAACCCTCATACTCAAACACTAAAGTAATTTGCTTGTACAGTACTGTATGTGGTTCTGATGGCTTTTGGGGCCATATGACTTGTACCTCCCGCGGACCGCGACCGCAGCTGGAACTAGGGACCACGGAGTGACTCACCAGAAGCGGGTGGCCGCGCAAGGATGTGATGTTGTAGGCTAGCGCCTTGCCGTCCCGCTTAAACCCACTCACCCCAGTCTCCTCTTTAAGCTCGATGCTCTCACCCCCGCCAATCTGCGCTAACCTTTGAGTTTACTCCTAAACCCTTAGAACAGAGGTGCGCGTTGAATATCCGTTGGATAAACTAGAGCTCCTCAAAGATGATCGAAATACGAAAAAGCTAAAAAAATGAAAGCTATGAAAGCGATCAACTCTCGTGTGAAAGTGGATAAAAGTTCCAAGGTTGGTCGTCGACGGCAGGTAAAGCAAAGCGATCCGCCGAATACTCGCGAAGGGGAGTCGAAGGTCGCCACGAAGGGCCGGCTCGTCGAGAACGCGCTGGGTACTCACAAGCAAAGGGGTGGTAATATGTTGGACTTTATCGGGTACGACAAGGAGTGCGATGTGGGTCCGGAGAAACCTTTGAACGAGTCGCCGACCAACTCAGGGCGCGGCGGCGAAACATCGGTGAAACGTATTATTCGCGTGGCGGCTCCCGAGCCGGCGAACAACGCGGGAACGAGTCCCCGATTAGGGGCGGTGGAGAACGCGGTGGTCAACGAGCGGCCGACGGTGGGCGCGGTGCAAAATCTGTCGGAGCTCAAGGAGTACCTCGGCGCCTTCAAGGCAGGCGTCGACGACGTGATCGAGGCGCTCGAGCGCGAGGGCTTCGTCGGGTGGCGAGCGGTGCGCGGAGACGGGAATTGCTACTATCGCGCGATCGTTTTCGGGGTCCTCGAGGAGGCTATCGCCAAGGCGCAAACGAAGTACCTTTTGGCGCTCGTCGCGAGGTTTGATCGGCTCAGGGACGACCTGTCGCGCGTCGACGAAGTCGATTACGACGCGCACGACCGCGTCGCGACCTACTTGAGCAACGTCGCGGCCGAGCTCGAGACCGCCGACCCCGCACGTCATGCGCACGCCTTTGTGAGGATGGCGACGACCGATCGGACCTTCGACCTCGCGCTCGTCCGCTTGGCGCGCGCGCTCGTCGTCAACTTCTTTACCGGCGCCGCGAAACTTTCGGTCAGCGCCGCGCGACGCCGGCTCGCCGAGGAGCGCGACGCCTACCACGGCGTGCGATCCCCCCCCCCCACGCTCTCGTCTGGGGACGATCTTCTCCTCACGCACGTCGTCGGCGAAGAGTTTGTTAGGGACGTCGCCCGCATGGGTACCGATGCCGAGGGACCCGTGTGCAACCTCGCCGTTCTTCCACAGCTCTTGGGAGCAAACAGCGTCGTCTGGGCAATTTTCAACGCCTCGGTCCAGCCCGTCGCCACGTCGCATGATGACGATCACCACCACCACCACCAAATTGGTGGTGGTGGACCTCCGAGTATCCACGTCGTCCTCAATCCGGGACACTATTTCCTCCTCCGCCACATTTCGAATTTGGAGTCCGCCCGAAGCCACCCGCCGCCCTACGAAACCCTCTTTCCTCGCGCCCCAACCACCCTGCACAGATCAGCCTCCGATTCGGACAGCGGTAGATTATCTTTCGACCACCGGACGCCGATGCCACCGCCGCCGAGGATCCACATCACGCCCGATTTCCTCGGTCTCCTCGACGAAAGGGCCCTTCGCCGATTTCTCCAGGACCAAGGCGAGATATTTCCACCTCCTCCGAGCATCGAGGCTTCCTCGCGCGCGAATCTCTTGTCTCACGCCATGCGAGTCGTCGCCAGCTGCACCCCCTCTCCCTACCGGCACAGAATATAGTTCGATCTAGCCTCCTCGCGAGGCCTCCTCGCGAATTTTTTTTCTTTTTGTCTTTAAAGGTCGACTGCTAAGAGGGGTGTGTGCGTGTGGTGCATGAAGGATGTGGGTTGTTCTTTTTGTCTTCCTCGTTCTTGCTGCTGCCATTAATATTATCATTATTATGGTTTGCGACTCCTAGGCTTACCTGATGTCGCCCGTCGTGCACGTCGAGAAACGAAACTTAACTTCGGGCCTCCTCCTCGTCGTCGTCGTCGTCGTCGTCGTCGTCGTTGCTCGGGGAGAGAGCTTCTCGCGAGCGGATTCACATCACATCCCGTATATTATGTGACGTGCGTTTTTTTTTTCGCCCACCTTCAGGTACCTCAGAAGAGTGAGGATATCGTCGACGACACTTCAGCGGCGGCGGCGGCGGCGGCGGCGGCAGCTCTGTGCAATAATAATAAAAGGCCCGTGAAAACACAAAGAGAATGCGAAGAATCGGAACGTTCGAGGAGATGCGACAAAACATCTCGTAGAGAAGATTGGGCACGACGTCGTAGGCTGGCGGCCTCGAGTCTGCAACAACAGAAAGCTAGTTAGCCAGTTAGTAAGTCAGTCGTTGGGAACCGCGCCGCCATTGTCGAGGACGTAGGCGACGACGGACTCGACCGTGGAATGGCGCTCCATCCCGTTCACCACCGAGGCATCCGTGGCGCGCATGTTTAGATTCTTCAACATTGCCACGACTTCTTGCGCCAGCTCGCTCTCCATGCTTCGGCGGTGGACCGCGGTGGTCGCGGCGAGTTCGGTGAAATGAGTCCTCGCGGGGACACCTGGGGAGCTTTTGGCCCGGGAGTGGTTGGCATCAATGTTAACCGCATCAATGTTGTCATCTCGGGAGTGTTGGAAGGCCGTTACGCGCGCAGTCGCTACCGCTCGTCCCTCGCGCGGCGTCGAGGCGGCGAGAGCGCCGAGCAATGGAACATCGCGAAGGCGCTGCCAACCATTCGTTACCCCTTGAGCGTATACAAGAGTTTTAGCTTGGATTCCGCCAGATCGCACGCGAGACTCGAGCTCCTCGTAGCTCAAGGGGTCGCTCGTCCATCCTCGGCCGTCGGTGAAGAAAAAGGTCGCGGACGCCGGTACCCTTTCGACGTCGCCGTCGTCGTCGTTGGGCGGCGGGGGCGGTGCTGGACTGCGCGCGCGAAAGTCGGCGAGGACCGATTCGACGACGCGACCTTCTCGAAAGTTGCATTCGTTGGCGAGGGCGACGACGTCGCGTTCGCCCTTCCAGAGCTTGGTGATGGCGTCCTCGAGGTGCCAGCCGCTCGTTCTGCTCTTGGGCTTGAGCCATCCCTCGCGGAACGTGCCCCAGAACTTCTGATCAGCCTCTTTGTTAACGAGCGCGTCGACCAACATGCGGAGGTTTTCGTCGTTCCTTTCGAGAAAGTCGCGCGTACTCTGATCGTCGTTAAAAAAACGCCCAGCGGCTTCGAGTTCTTCGACGCAGGCGAGAATGTGCCGGATAATGGCGCACTCATCGTTGTCCTTCCACTGGGTCAGCTTGGTCGGATCGCGCTCGCCGAACCGCATCGCCCGGACCGCGTCCCCGACGTCCCAGCCCTTGCGGCTCAGCTCGTCCGCGCCCGCGCGCCAGAACATCTCCCACTCCTTGTTCATCCCGTGGGGTCCAACGCGAACGAGCGCGGGCAGCTTACCTAGCCAGAGCGAGCTGTTGCGCGCGAGCTCGTCGCGCGAGCGGTCGGTCTGCGCCTCCGCGAGCGACTCGACGGCGCCGCGAGGGAAGGTGAAACCGCCCGAGGCGCGAGGAGGCTCCGGCCGGCGCCGCGGCTGCTGCTGCTTGGATGCCAGCTGGTCGAGAAGCTCGACGACGAGGCACGTGTCGTAGACGTCGCACGTCCTGGTGAGCTTCCGCGCATCGCGCTCACCCTCACGGAGCTCCGTGAATGGGGGTTGCAGATGAATGTCGTGGCGTTCCAAATCGTTGACGCTCGACTCGAGAACGGTGGCCCACCGCGGATCTTGGGGGCCCGAGGCGACCACGTCGGCGACTTTGCCGAGGAAGTCGCGGTACCTGTTCACCAACTTCCTGTGCTTAGGTCCCGGGTTCGCGACTGCCCCGGCGGCCTCCATGTCTTGGACCGTCAAAAGGATCTGTTCGATCATAACGCGAGTCGAGTGAGACGGTTGGAGGGAAGAAAGGACGTCAAGATCGCGCTCGCCGCGAAACATCTGATCGACGGCTTGGCCGATCAAGTAGCCCTTCTTCTCAAACTTATCGACGAGGAACACGACCTTGGGCTTGGGATCGAGAGCGACGATGTGGGTCGCGATGTCGCAGACCAGGTAGGCTCCCATGTCCTCGAAGTGAAGCATGGCTGCCAGCTCGTCGTTCACCGAGTAACGTCGCGGCCGGCCGCCTTCGATCTCGGGTTTGCCATACGGCGGATAAACGTGGGGTTCGGACTGGTTGCTGCTGGTGGTGGTGCTCTCCACCGACGGAGAAGGTGCGGGCGCGGCGCTCCGCTCCGCGGCGCCATCCTCGCCGGGAGGAACTAGAGGAACATTCGGGCGAGCGGGCGCGAGCTCGAGGAGGTCGAGGAGATCGGGATGCAGGCGCTTCGACTGGCCGTTAAAGTCGAACTCGACGTAGACGCTGCCGTTGTTGGGCTGGACGCTCATAACTTTGCCCGTCTTCCCACAGTATTTCACCATGCCCTCGTAAAAGCCGCCGTGAGTTGCGTCCTGCTTGTTTCTCGTCAGGTCGACGTCGTCGGTGAGGCGGACTTTGGAGCCGGCGACAAACGCGGGGGCAAGCCGCTCCGGTGCCATGGCGAGCTTCGTGTCGTCGTCGTCCATCTTCACGACGACGACATCGCCCTCGGTCTCGAGGTGCTCGACGTGGCAGAGGCGCGGACGATCGGCGATGACGCGTGCTCGCGCCGACTCCTCGAGGCACACGTTCTCCGACCCGCATACAGAGTTGGGTCTTGCGATGGCGATGTAGTCGCGCCGCTGGCCCTGCGGAAGCCGGTCGAACGCGGCGCGACAGAGGCTCGTCGACGAGCCGATCTTCTTATACCGCATGCCCTCGAGTGGCTCCTGGCCAGTGTCGGCGCATCGCGCGCGCTCGTGAAGCACGGCGAGCGCGTCTTGACTCACAACCCAGCGGCCCCCGCTGTTCTCGAGCTTGATCAAGACACCCTCCTCGAAGACGGCCTCGACGGTCCCTGCCTGGCCGACGAGTCCTCGGAGTCGCCTTCCACCGAAGCGCGATATCGTCGCGTCGACTGGGCCCGTAAGCTTGACGTGATTTCCAATACGGAAGTTGGCGTTGCACTCGTACGCCAACCCCAGCTTGTGAACGACGCGTTTGAGCCAGTTGCGGAGATCCTCGCTAGGGACATCGTCCTCCTCCATCTCCACCTCGTCGCCGTTGTTGTTGTTGTTGTTGTTGTTGTCGTTGTCGTTGTTGATGTTGATGTTCGCGAAGCGGGGGTCGTCGTGCGAAGGGGTTTCCTGGTAGTCCATATCTTCCAAGACCACATCTTCTTGGATCGCCGGCTTGTCGGCGGCGCGGGCAATTATCTCGGGCCCCGAGCCATCCTGGAACTGCTCGATGCGGTCGCAGACGCTCGCGAAGCGCGGGCGGTCGCGCGGTCTTGTCTTGCAACACGCCGTCACGAGATTGGCGAGCGCGCGCGCAGCTCTGCCCGTCGCGCCGCGGGGCACCGGCGGTCTTGGCGGGGTGTGACGTCCTCCGTCCGGCCTGTTGGGGAGCTCGCAGCCGAGGACTTCGTAGACGACGATACCAAACGAGTAGACGTCGCAGTACTCGCTAAACACGACGGGCTGGCCGGGCGTCGCCGCGCGGAGCTCGGGGGCCATCCAGCAGAGCGACCCCGCGAGCGTGGTCATCTCGAGGCGGAGGGTCTTGTGCGCGTCGGGGGAGACCCCGCGGTGGACGTCGTCGGGGTCGCCCCCGACCCGCACGCCCTTGGCGAGTCCAAAGTCGGCGATGCACGCGCGGTCGTCGCGGTCGAGAAGCACGTTCATCGACTTGAGATCGCGGTGCTGGACTTGGTGCTCGTAGATAAAGCGCATGCCGGACGCGACGTCCGCCACGAACTTTACCGCGTGGGTTTGGAAACTCCGCAGCGACGCGCCCTGGGGGTCCCTCACGGCCTTGTTGTACCTATCGTACAGCGAGCCGCCCTCCATGTAGGCCATGACGAGCAGAAGCGACGCGGCGGTCCTGACGCAGCCGTAGAGCTTGACGACCCGAGGACACGCGACCCCCCACATTACCTTCGCCTCGTTCAAAAACTCGCTGAAATCTGCCTGGTCGGGATTGAGGGTTTTGACGGCGACCGTGGTGCCCTGATACCCCGCCTTGGTCACCGTCCCAAACGCGCCCTCGCCGAGCACGTCGCCGTACGGCGGCTGAAAATTTAGGGCCGACTCGGGAATCCGCATGTCCGCGGGCACATCGGTCTCATCCCGCTTGTCCCACTCGTCAGGTGTGATGTTCGCGATGCCCACCCTCAGCAGCACTACGGCGTGGATATCTTCGACCCGGTTGCTAGCGCGCTTGAGGAGCGCGCCGTGCCTTCGCGGCATCACCAGACGTCGCAGCGCGGCTCTGAAGCTGAGCCGCACGTACTCTTTCACAAGCCGCTCGGCCTCCTGAATCATCTGCAACATCTGCCTCCGGTCGGGCGCCGTAAAGAGCCCTGCCAACTCGGGAGGCGCAAACACCTTCTGGAGCTCGCGCTGGAGGCAGCCCAGCTTCCAGACGAGCCGCTCGGCATCGTCGTTGTTGTTCATGTACAGCTCCAAGTGTCGCTGGAGCCCCAGAACGGCCTCGACGATGTCCGCGAACCCGGCGGCCGCCAGTACGAACGCCATGACGGCCGACAACAATCTCTGGGGCGAAGAACCCTCCGACCCCCTTTTATGGGTCGTTGGAAAAGACGTTGGAAAAGACGCGAAAAGATTCTGCCACACCAGCACCGTGGTGACGTGGTTCGCGTTCACTTGGTTTAGTGAATTCGATTCCCAACGCTGAAAAATTTGTTACCACTATTTCGGCTTTTAATTCTACAGGGATCGTGGGGAGTTCAATCAGCTCGAACTCACGGCAAGAATGCCTTTCTGTAGCTGAGCGTCAAGAGCGACTGCAGGGCTCTTAGTCGGCTCCGATGTTCGCCTTTGCGGCGCTGGATGAGAATTCGATCGAATCGGCCGACGAGCCGGCGCTGAGCCCGGTCTGCACGGACGTGACTGGGTGGTTTGGTGACGAAACGTAAACCCGAGACTCTCGACAACCTCCGCGAGATTGGCATGTCCGATAGCACCCTTGTCCAGCGACTTGCACACCAATTGCCATCGGCTCGGGGCTGTGGGCGATTCCGATGCCTTGGAGGCGCTCGCCGGGCGCGTTACCTTCGCGGCATTTTTTTGCGCGCTTGTTTCGTGTTTCGCAACATCACCCTGGCCCGAACAGCATTTGGCCTTTTGGAGCTTCGCAACGTGCTCTTTGAAGCTCCCGCGGCGCACCGGCGGCTTTGGCAAACCCTTTCGACTTTCATCGAGCTGCGTCCAGCTGGCACCGTCGTTGTTAAACGAATTCGGCAAAGACAATCTCGAATTAACGTGACCAAACTCGGCCGCGCCCACGACGGAGCACGACACGTTCGTCTTTGCCGCTGACGTCGAAGACCACTCGTCTTTGGGTTGGCTCATCTCCTTGGCCTTGGGTGATATTTCCGCTGCGGGACGCGTTCGCGCGTCTGGGACGACGCCGCGAGACGCTATCTCGAGCGGCGAGTCGTCGAAACTCGAGCGAATTGATAATGTGTGGAACGACGCCAATTTGACGAGCACCTGGGGCCGGCGAATATCTTCCTTTGAGTTTGGTGAGTCCCGAGGCCTTACGAATGTAGATATGGTACGTGGAACGAGACAAATTTCGTTGGCATTTTGTGGCTGCTTTGGAGAAAAAACGAAGAACGGCGACGAGCTTGGACCATCTTTTTGCGGCGAAAGAATTCTAGGCACCGAATCGGCTTCTTGGTTCTTCGATGTTGTTGGGAGCAGGTGCGACTCGGGGTCTGAATCGCTGCAGGAATTCTGCTCGCTCGCGCGCGTGCCGTATCCCGTTTGATCGGCAGCGTTCTGCTGGTTGACACCTCTCTCTCGTCGAAAAGAGCGACATTTCCCTGGAAAAGAAGGGCTACTAGGCGCCGTTCTGGCCGGCGTCGAGCTTGCTTTCCAACCTGGCCTAGGTGATCCGCAGGATACTGCCCTGCTCGTCCCGTTAGTAGCTGTTGATTTGTTGACTTGATACATCGCTGCCTCGAGCGACGAGAGCCGGCCATGCAACATGCACACTTCTTCTCGCAGCAAGACTCCCTCGCGTTTTAAGTTGTCGAAAGCTACTGCGCGCCACGCTGCAAATCGTCTTCTGAGAGTGATCGCGCCCAAAAACTTGCGGAACCCGTTTTCACCTGTTACCCTGCGGCCCTTCTGGCAATCCTTTTCTACCGCTCGTTGCGCGGCTGCCACGCAGCACCAGTGCTTCCAGCGCCGCGCACGTGCCCGACGCACGAAGAGCGTCGACGCGTGCGTCATCCTTCGGGCGGCCGTGACGAGTCGGTAGATGGCGGTGCTCTTCTGGATGGCGATGGCCGCGGCGCGCTCGAGTGTGGTCGCTGCTCGCCACCGATCGAACGCACGGCAAATCCTGGCGCGAACGATCCCACAGATGCCGACAAGAATGATAGATTTGGCGACGACAATGTTGCGCGCGCTCTTCGTCACGTGCCACGCGGCCATCATGTCAGGGACAGTGTATCGATCGGCTTGAATGTACTTCCTCGAGAGTTTGATAAGTGCGAGCGGCACACGAATCGCCGACGGGTCCTCTCGGCGAATGGCGGTCTGAAGGACCTCGCCTTGTCGCTCCAACAGCGAGATCGCTGCTTTGTGCGCGCTCCGAGCTCTTCCGAGCTCAAGCTTTAAGCGCTGCACGCGACTTTGTTTGGCCGCAAGCGCCGCCTGACAGGAGGTCCGCTCGGCCACGAGCTGTGCCTTGAGCGATGCGACTTCGGTCTTGGCGACTGGCTCTAGGCTGCGATTGAGTAAGTCGAGCATCTTCGTCACTGTGGAGCTCGAACGGCGCCGTGAGACATCTTGCGTTGGGACGTCGCCCGGAGGCTGGGCGGCGACGTCTGTGGAGGAAGGCAAGTCCAGCGTGTGCGTGACGAAGCGCCACGGCGCGTCCTCCGGATCGGGCTCATCATCCTCGGAATTTGGGTCCATCAGTACTGCCGTTCACCAATAACAACACAAGTCTCCGTTACCTGCACAACCGCTTTCTAGAGCCGTTGTGGACCCTTGATAGAAGAAGTACTCAGGGCTGCACCTTGACAGAGGGGTCGTCAAAATGTTGACGTCAAAAAAGGACCGTTTTATGTTGACGTTGACGTTGACGTGACTTGACGCGACCACTTTTGGCGAGCAGGTCACGGTCAAAGGATTTTACGCGAGGTCGGCGGCGATGACGGAAGCGGCTCCAGTGCCTGCACACCAGCTCGTGTTGGATGAGGAGGAATACGCAGCGAGGTTGTACATTCGACCGGAGCAGTATCGGGAACACGCCCGGGAAAGCCGGGAGGAGAGCGGCGCCATCAGGGGTTTGGAAGCACGTTAAGCGCCTGACAGGGGATCACCCAGAGCGTGCGAAGAAAGACACGGACTGCAGTAAAAAGACGCACTGCTGCATCTATCGCGAT
Organism: Chrysophaeum taylorii; assembly: GCA_029834535.1. NCBI lineage: Eukaryota > Pelagophyceae > Pelagomonadales > Pelagomonadaceae > Chrysophaeum > Chrysophaeum taylorii. The sequence goes on from JAQMWT010000198.1 coordinate 78,817, forward strand.
CCGACGAGGGGCACGACGTGTTACGAACTGCTGCGATGCCGAGGAGGAAGGAAGACCAGCGGTACTTTGGACGGCTGTATTTCGGTGACGACGGGTTTTCCTCCAACAAGAAAGCTGTCGCGCTGTTGTGTTTTCTTCTGCTTCTGCAGGCGGAGGGAGGTACGAGAGACGAGGGAAGGCGAGGAAGATGCTAGCTGTGCGTATGGGAAGTTTCCGGCCTCTGCCGGCCGCATTTCTCGTTTTCGTGTGATGTTGACTTTGACTTGACAAATGTGAAGACAGTCATCCTGGAAGCAGAGTTTGACGTGACCTAGATCCGACCACTGCCTCCGTGACGTCAAAGTCAAGAGTGACCCAAACTTCGAGTCAAGGTGCAGCCCTGGTAGTACTTAATAAGTTGACGAGGAGTAATGTTCCAGCGGGGTCGAACGTAGTGCCGGCGAGAGAAAATAAGCTCACGGGAAAAGGACGATGATGGTGCGTCGATCATACAAGAAGACCAATCGGCGAAGACGCGTTGGGGTTGGCGCGCAGGCTGTGGCGTACGCACACATGTACAAAATAAGGGCAAGTGTGGGAGGTCATCGATCGATCGGCTAGTAGAGCGATTGAATGGTTGATTGTTAGAGAGATTGATTGGTTGATTGTTAGAGTGGCGCCGATTGCTACTCGGCAGCAGCACCGGGGGGTATCTGGTCGTTTTCGAGGAATGCGACGAGGTCACCAAAGTCGGTGATAAACCAATCGGCGTTTTCCAGGACAATGTCGCGCTGAGCGACGCCGCCGTAGCCGATGAAGGCGTCGGCCGGCGGTTTGGCCTGGAGGTCAGTCGCGCCGTCGCCGATCATGACGACGGTGTCGTAGCCGCGCGTTTTCTTGAGAAATTCGACGACCTTGGGCTTGCCGCCCTCGCTGGCTGTGGGTTCGGTCGCGTCAAAGCCGGCGTACTCGCCATCGCCTCGCCAGATGATCGTGTTCGCAAAGATCTCGGTAGCCTGGACCCCGAGAGCATCAAGAGCGACAGGTTCAATCATCGCTCTGAAGCCACCCGAGACGATGTGAACCGTGGCGCCGCGTGCGCGGAGCGCCTCGAAGAGATGTCCCACGTGCGGGGAGAGCGTCGGCGGGCGCTGCTCGAGGCACTTTGTAACCGCGTCGCGCGACGGCTGGATGAGCTCGAGTCTCGCCGCGAGCGCACGCTGGAACGGCAAGTCCCCTTCCATCGCCTGCTTCGTAAACGCCGCGACGGCCTCGCCTGCCCCGCAGAACTCGGCAAGCTCGTCTATGCCCTCCTCCGTAATGACGGTACTATCCTGCGGTGGAGCACTCTTGAGCGCCAATGAGGCGGGGACTCACGAAGTCAAAGCAGACGGCGTCGGCTCGACGTAGCGCGTCTTGCGCCAGCGCGACATTCGTACCGATATGCCGTCGTCCGCCCATCATTGCGCACCTCAACAACCGCGACGAGCGCCACACACCCATAGCTGGCGTGGCGTGTGGACGCAACTTGCACTTCACTTTCGCGGTCCAACGGCTCGCATTTGTCAAGTGCTACAATTGAGCCGGCCAGCTCGAGGGGTAAAGTAAAAGGTAAAGTAAAGAAAAATTAGTTTTTTTTGCTCTGTAGAGTAAAGGTGCAACGCTGATATTATGTATCTTCCGTTGTTCATGACCCCGTGTCAGAGATGCCTGCCTGCTGCAGGGTAAGCCGTCGATCGAATTCTGCGAGACGACGATGTTCGACCCCAACAAACTCGCCGCGAGGAACGATAAGACGCGCCAGACGCGCCAGGTGGCCCAGTGGTCGCGCGAGTGCCTCCCGCGGCCGATCCACGAGGCCGTCGCGGCGGACCCCCTGCACGTCCAAATCACCGTCCGCGAAGTCCAGTGCGGCGACCCCACCTGCTCCCCGATCGACACCGTTCTCATGTTCGTCTTCAAAAACGGCCGACAAGCGATGACGTCTTTACCTCTTGAGCTGACCCAGGTCCTCCGCGCCGACATCGAGAGGTCGGTGGCCGAGATGGGGCCCGAGCTGATGGCCGCGCACGAGGGCAGAGAATTTCTCCACGTGCCGCAGCTCCCCCCGGTCAGCGCGGCGGGCGAGGCCGCCATCGAGAGGATCGCGGCGACCCTCCGCCGCGAGCTTGTCGGCCTCGCGCGGGTCGACATTGCGGGGGTCTGCGCGGCGGTGATCGATATGCTCGAACAAATCGAAGAGGACGCGGTGAGGCCGCAGCCCGCGCAGATGGTCGCCGCCGGCGGCAACGCGCGCGGCATGGACCCCAACTCGAAAATACTCTCGGCCTCCCAGAAAAACGACGTCAACACCGTCAAGCAGTACGTCGAAGTCGACGGCATCTCCCCAAGCTACGCGAACTCTCTCGGCCAGACGCCCCTGCACATCGCCGCCATGTGGGGAAACGCCGACACGGTCGACTACCTCGTCAAGGCCGGTGCCGACGTCTACGCGATCAACCAGCTGTCCTCGGCGACACCCCTCCACGTCGCCGCCTCCTCGAACAAGGACGTCGAAGGCCGCCTCGCGTGCGCCCGCCTTCTCTTGGCGGCGGGCGCTGACCCAACATCCCGCGACGCTGACGGCCTCCAGCCCTGGGAAAAAGTCGCCGACCCCGGGCCCCTCCGAGACCTCCTGCGCCAGGCACTCGACGCCCGCGTCGGACCGAAAATCTATTCCAATAGTGCTGCTGCTGCTGCTGCTGCCGCTGCCCCTCTCTAAAGCTTGAGCCCACGCAAAAAAATACCACACCCTTTCTCTTTGCTGACTGTCCTGTAGCTCTCTCCTTCCTGATGATGAGCACCGTGCCCGCTGCCGCAACCAAACAACGCCGCACTCTCGGCGCCCCGCACTCGACGACAGAGAGGACGATCGATGATGCTCCAGCTTGAGCACCGCGAGGCACGAAACGCGACACCCCCGCCGAGCTGGGGCGACACCCCCGCCGAGGTGGGGCAACACCCCTCTCTACCCATACTTCCCTCCGCCCTTCCTCCCCAAGCCAAGAGCGCGGCTCGAATGACGACGTTTCCTCTTGCACCCTTGCTTGTTTCGCACGACGTCCACGTTGCTGCTGCCCCGTCGGCGTTGCCGCCGTACCACTTTGCTATTGCGACCTTAGTTTCTTTCTGCCTATAATCATACTGGGTCCTTGGAAGATGATATCGTCATCGCAAGTGCAGGCCAGTAAATTCAAGTCGTCCCAAATCTCACAACCCCACAAAGTTTTGCGCCTTGCTCACTTCGACCCGGTCCCTCGCACGCACTCGCCCTTTCAATGGTGGACCACCTTTTCACTCTCTGTTCCTTGGGCATGATGTTTCACCCTTTCGAGAGGGCAAATCGGAGATTAGAAACACACATAAGTCGGCGCTACGGCCATGGGCTCTGCGCTCGACGACTCTGCTGCGGGGGATTTGGCGACTACCCTAGGACCTTGCAGGAGACGACATTGCGCGTGTAGACGGCGCGGGGGGCTTGTCGGCATTGCGTAAGTGGGATAGGGTGGTATCTTCGACCCAGAAGACGATGTCCTCGGGCTTGCCGACTCGGCTGAGAGCCACGTAGAGCTGGCCGCGGCTGAAGACGGGCTTGGGCCAGAGGACGCCGACCTTGCGGAGAATCTAGCCTTGGCTCTTGTTGATTGTCGTGGCGAAGGCGGGCGCCGCGCGGGAAACTGGCGTCGGCGCAGCTCGAAGGGAAGCTTGCCCTGCTTCGTGGTGATGGTGACGCGCGGGACCATAAGGGTTTTTCTTTCTCGCCGTTCATCCTGTAGGCGAGTTGGAGGAGCCTCGCCAAGATGGTACGATCGATGATGTATCGGGTGCCGTTGCAGTGGCCGTGCGACGGGTCGAGATTGCGAAGGCTTTAAGCTCGCGCTCAAAGTCGGCATGCTGTTGATTGTCAGGGAGTTGAAAAACTGGACTGGAAAGAGCGACGCGTCGTCTTCGGACCCAACCTCGTTGGCCGAAAAAAACTTCGTCGCCTTGTCTCCCGGAAAGGCCGCGGTCGTGCGCGCGTTGTTGAAATAATCGACAACATCGCTTCAGCGGGGCGTGAGAATGGCGCGCTGGCAGGAAGAGCCATCGCGGGTCGTGGAAATCGTATGCGAGGTCGCCGCAGAAGGCTTGAACCTCAGGTCTGGCTCGCGCCCACGTGAGTCTAAACCCTGCTTCGGGGTACGGTACACTTACCTCCAGCTTTGTAGAAAGCAGTCACCCTATACATTAGACCCTGTCTCTCTCTCCCCAAAGGTGCCACATCAGACGAAAAATCCTGCCCTTAAGAGACTTGTGTACAACGAAACCGCCCAGCATTTTGTAAACATGTACAAGCTGCTCTTTGGCTGCTTCATCCGGCAACATTGGGCATCGAAGCCGAACGCTCGTGCGACGGGAGTCTCGATGCGAAGTCGGCGAGGAGGTCGCATCGCCGATGTCGTCCTCGCGGAAGCTTTTCGCGCGCAGCCATAAGAGGTCGGAGAAGCTCTAATCGACGTTGGGGAGTCAGCTCCGCCGCATCATCATCTTCCTCTCCGGCACCGGTGCTTTGGTACGAAAGCCGAACAGTATCAAGTTCGGCCTGTACGCGACGGATTTCTTCTTGCTGGGCAGTGATCTTGTCGTCTTTCTCGTCCAGCTCGCAATACAGGCGGTTGACTGTCATGCGTAGCGTCTTCACCAGAGCTTTATAATCACGGAGCCGCTTTTGCAGCTCCTCCAAACTCAACTCCGCGTCCATCTCGTCGCTGTCGCGGTATTCGTCGTCATCTTCCTGACCACTCATTCGACCCTTCTGTCGAGGTGGCGTGGCGTGGCTTCGGCCGTGTTGGACACGTCGCTTGCTCCCGGACGACGGCATCGGAAGACGGCGTCGGCGACGGGCTTCGAGCCCGGCCGGTGTCGGTGCTCTGCACGACCGGGGCTGCCGGAGTGGGCGCCGGAGCCGGCAGAATCGCAGGCGCTGGCTCACGCGAAGGGCTGCGGGCTCGTTTTCGCCCATCGGTGGCCCAAAACGTCTCGTCCGTAACCTTCGGAAACGGAATTCGGAAAGGTCGGCCAAGGCAGCGTCTCTCCCTCCAACAAGATGACGTAGGCTCAGCGCCACTCCTTGCTCAGAAAGTAGTGGCGCCGGTAGACGCCATTGGCGTTGTCAATGTATTCGCTAGGTTTCAGGCACGGTCCAAGAATTCAGGGAGTCGATCCTCGTGCGTCGGAGGTTTTTCGACCGGTCGCGTGCGAGAAGGGCCTTCATTAGGCGCCAATCCGACCAGACTTGTCGGCGCGTGCCGGTGGCCAGTACTGCCTTCACCAGCGGGTCCTTTCTGTCGAGAGCGAACAAACGCGGCATGGCACGTGCTTGAGCAGGTGTAGCCATTCACGATAGGTAGCCTATAGGGAACACCGCCGCCCACAGGCCCGGGGGAAGCTACCGATGACGTGGCTTTGAGTATTCCCTAAAGGCCCTCGGCGTTCGGGAAGGGCGGCCTCAAACGTGCCGAGCCAGGGTTTGGACGGATTTTCGCGACGGCTTTCAAACGAGTGCCGCTGGACTCGATGTGCCCCGGCGCGAGTCGTAGCCCAAGGTGAGAGGGTCGGCGACGTGGTCACACCTCATACGACCGCGCTCGGCGCAGCAGTCCTCCGGAGAAGCAGGGAATAGAATCAATGGGTGCTGATTCTGATTTCGGTGCAACGTCAGACTCTCTCTCTCTCTCTCTCTCTCACACACACGCTTATGACGTCAAGCTGACTCAGTTTTCTACAAAGCTGGAGGAAACTTAAAACTTGGCTCGCGTGTGAATGGACCCCCCTCTCGACCCCCTGGTGTTTACTCACCTCAAAAAGAAAAGAATTCCCTGGTACATGGTCCTGCGAATGGATTCCCTTTTGAACCTTTGTACTAGCTTAAAAAAGGTCAAGAAGAAGGATCTCATCAACAGCAGGAATGACACGGAAGCGCACCAAGCCCAACGACGAGGACGAACCCAAGGTCACTAAGCAGCGACGGGCCAAGCGCGAAAGTGCCAAGAAAAAGGAGGACACGGCTGAAAACGAGTCGGACAGCCCAATCGTCATTTTGGTCGCCGTTGACAACACCTTGAACAACTTCAATAAGCAGGTGATCGAGGCTGCCAAGAAAAGCCGGGAGATCAAGCAGCGGTTTCCGATCGAGGAACGGTCGGGCGTGGTCCAGGAGAACTTCGACGAACAGTGGCGCGCTGAGGTGACCAAGATATACGAGGCCGCCGGCTACACCGCTGCGCTCGATATCTTGACGGGCGCCAAGGACGCCCTCGATGAAATGCTCGAGGCTGGCTTCGATGTGCGCCTCGTCGACACCCCCGAGACCGTGGCCGATAAACTCGCCTGGGTCAAGGACAAGCTCGGGTCGCACTTCGCGTCCAGACTCATTGCCATCAACGACAAGACGCTGCTGCGCGGGGACGTCCTCATCGATGACAAACCCGTCGCGGGCCTCCTCGAACCTACCTGGCATCACGTCCTCTACGACCAGCCCTACAACGAGAACCTCAAAGAAAAGGCGCGCCTCACATCGTGGCACAACTGGAAGAAGCAAAAGGACCTCAAGACCCTCCTCACCAAGGCCGCCGCCGCCAAGAGCAAGCCACCACCAGCCCCCTCCTCCACCTCCTGAGAGGCCCCTCGAAAATGCGCGCTGCTTGCGTCGTCGATTTCTGATTTTTCTTTTCGTCCTTCGTTCCTTCCTCCCTCCTTCCTTGTAGTGCGAGATCCGTAGGGCCATGTCCATTTCTCTGCCTTGGAGCGACTCCTTCGAAGGTGACGTAACTCTTTTTTTTTTTCCAGGAAGCCCCTGTTGCAAATGCCCTGACCCTGATCGCTCGCCGTTATGGACGCGTTTGAGGACGGTGCTTTCTGAACCGCGCCTTGAGAGGGCATCCATCCTTCCGGCTAAGGTTGGCACCTGCTCGGCTTTTTAAGGGGCCGGTTGACAGCTGGGACGTTCGCGACGGGACAGGGTATGGCCGGGGGGCGCAAAAGGAAGTTGACGACGAAGTTAATGGTGAGTCCGAATATCCGCGGTCTCGAAAACGATGCAAAGACTCTTCCCGCACGGCCAGGGTCTCAACGGGGCACTCCGTAAATCCCATACTCCAACGCAGACATGGTACTCCCTCGCTCAAACCGTGACAACTGGCGGCAGACCATCAACTCGCCCACTGACCGCCCGGTGACTCTGATACCACGCGCCACTGCGCTGGGCTAGCCCGCTGCGTTTGTAGTGTTTGGAATCGAGCTGCTACTGTGATCCTGCCCTCCTGTTCGAATCCGGCGCTTAGGGTTGCCGGTGGACCTCGCAGGGGTCTTGGCGACGACGGAGACTTGCGATCACGTCGGTGCCGGCGACGGGCGAAGTCAATCCGAGCTGCCGCTTGCCTCATAAAGGCCCCGAGCGAAGCGATGTGCCTCGTCGGGGCGATGCTGCAATGTGGCGACCCTCTCGACTACGTGCCGGAACCGGCTCCTGCGTCGAAGGATTCGAGAAACAGCGCCAGCCATGAGCCGCCGGCGTTCATGTTTGTCGACATGGTTCGAATGTTTGGGAAGAAGTCGTGCCGAGGGAAGTAAACGCAGCTATTGCGGCCCATCTGAAGAAGAATAGGATGGCTGGATGGCGGGGCGAAGAGGCAAAAAGTGCCTTTTCTTGAAGGGCGACGATCACGAAACCCTCAGCGAGAGTGCGGATCACTTTCGTTCGGGAGTGGAAATCCTGGATCCTGGCAAACCTGCCGAAAACCGAGTCCTCCTCGCGACCCTGGACGGCAATCCGCTCGTCGTGCCGCGTCGATCAAATCCGCGACGGGTTAACGAGTCTCCATGCGGGATGGGCTCCGGCCGCCGAGCCCTCCAGCTTTCGAGGAGGCCAGAGGGCCCGAGAAAAGATGGCCCGTCCGCTGCGCCTGCTGCGCGCGAAGCCGATACGGCTTCTACGCTCGAGGCTGACCTGGCTCGGTGGCCGCCGCCGGCACCGCTGGCGCTGCCTGCCAGTCGCCGACTCAGGAGCTACCGCCTTGCGCTGCTGTGCGCGCCACGGACAAAACATGTTGGTCAACGCTCCCCACCCGCGGCACTTTCGCGCTCTTCTCTCCAGCGAGCGCGGCCGCGCGGCGCGCGTGCGCTTTGCGCCGATCCCGGTCACCCCCCTTGCTCTCGACGCACCCCCCTTGCTCTCGACGCACCGCCCTCGGGGTGCCTAGTTGGCTTCCCCGCGACGTTCGCTCAGTACCACGGTATGCGATGAACTCGTCGTAGTTCGACCCGTGCAATCGCGCCATGCACTTTTTCTTACAGCTCTTGCTAACGCGCCAGCTCGCCCTCGTTCGTAAACGGTAGCAGCTGCCTCCGTTTCAGCTCCGTAATGACCTTCATGTCGGTCCTCGCCGCCAGTCCACGATCGACCTCGTCTCTTCGTCGAGTCCTTGCACGTCCATGACGGCCAGCTTCCTCAACCGACGATAGCTTCGACACGAGGGGCAAATTATTCGGATCGCGTCGTCGCTCTCGTCGTCGTCCCGAAAGAGCGATGCCAAGCCGCCAAATCCACCTCGAAAAGCTTCGTCGCGAGCCATGGGGCGCCCTCAAAGTCTCCGCCGCACGTCGACGTTTCAGCGCTGTAGCACCGCCGCTCGGTCGGACCGACGGGTCCCGGCCGCTAATAAGTCCGAGAACTAGGACATCAAAGTTAGTTGGGGTCTAGCGACGTGTTATTTTGCTCATGAACCCAGCTCTCCCACGCCACAGACCGCCTCCCATGCGGCCCTACCTCACCAGCCCGCCGCCTCCCCTCCCACCCCTCGCCGCTCCATCCGTTGACCCACACATCTCTTCCCTCGCCCACGGGGGGTAGAGCCTCCCCCGCTCTCCTCCTCCTCCTTCCGCGCCTACCGCGCCCGCCGCCGGCGCCGTCGCGGGCATTGCGGCTAGCTTCGGGTTTGTCCTTCCCGCGGTCAAACTGCCCGGCGTCCCCATCCCGCGAGCGCCGTGCGCGCGTGTACTACCCCCTCTTAGAAGCCGACCTTCGAAACCCTGCAGTAACCACAGACGCAGCGCCTCTACCGCCGCCTCTCTATCACAGCCCACCGCGACCGGAACCGTCCCATATATCCTCGCCGGCCTACTGTTCGTCGAGGACGGTTCAGCCACCGCCCACCTCCAGCAACACCACTACGCGCAGGCGCATTTCCGCGATTGCCAGGACGCCGACAGGAACGCCAACGACCCCTACGTCTCCCGCCCGCCGGATTCCTGGCGCCGCTCCGACGGCGAGGTCCGCGCTCGGCCGTTCTCTAACGCACGACTCTCCAAAGGCTCGGCTCGCGCTCTAATAAGGGCCCGAAAATCAAAGTTTGCCAATCGAACTTAGCAAATCCTGCAACTTGGATGATGTGACGGCGGTAGAGAACGGCACTAACGCCCGCCGTCTGCTTTTGCCGGTCTCCGTCTTCTGCTCTCCTCAACGCTTTGATGATCTGCCCCCCCCCCTCCCGCCCCTGATCCGTTGAGTTATCTCAAAACCCTGCAGATGCGCCACCACCGCTGGTTCGTTGTCGGCGTCGTTTTCGGCCTCCTCTTCGCGGCCCTGTCCAGCCCCCGACGACGACGACGGCGGCGGCGGCGGCGTCTATCCTCCGCGCTCAACGGCAGCGCCTGCGTCGCCGGGACCGGTTGGCGAGACCTCGCCCATGTTCCGCGGCTCGCGACGCTCCAGGACATCAATTCCGACATTCCGGCCTCGATCCAGACGGGCCCCAGGGATGCCTTGGTGCTCCTGCCGAAGAACCAACAAGGCATCTCGAGTTGCGAAGAGGTCGACGTCGTCGTCGCGCAGGCGAGCCCGGGCCGGTGCCTCGTCGTCGGCGAAACTCGATACCCCGCGTACCGGGTCACGCGCCACGAACGTTTCGAGGAGGAGTGGCGGCCCATCGCGCGCATCCGCGAGGCCAAGCAGCGCATGCCGAGCGACTCGACGCGGAAGCGTGCCCGGACGCTCGAGGTACGGCTTCTCGCGAAACTCGATGCAGTCCTCGCCGAGTTGGAGCCCGTCGTCGCCGACGCCGCCAGATTTGCCGACCCCGCGTACGCGGCCACCATCTCCTCCAGGGGCGCCGTGCTTGTGATGTGCATCAACGCGGGAAATCTCGATCTCCTGATGAACTTTGTGCTCTCGACAGAGTGCGCGCGCATTCCCGCGAGAGACAACCTCGTCGTCTTCGCGGCCGATGTCGACGTTAGAGACGCGCTCGCCGCCGCGGGCGTCCGAGCCTTTCGCCACACCGCCCTCGGCGACTTCCGCGGGGATGCGGCACGCAACTACGGCGACCATCAGTTCGTCGAGATGATGTGGCTCAAAATTACTTGCGTATTCCTCGTCAACCACCTCGGCTACGACGCGCTCTTCCAGGACGCCGACCTCGTTTGGTGGCGCAACCCGTGGCCTTATTTTGCGGCGAGACCCGATCTCGACTCGTTCTGGATGGACGACGGCGCCCGGACGAGCCGCTTCGCCCCCCACTTTCCCAACACGGGTTTCTACCTTATCCGCGCAAACCCGCGCACCAACCTCTTCACCACCCAGCTCCTCGGCAGCTACTCGACCGTCCTCGCCTGGCAGTCCCACCAGGCCCTCGTCTCCCAACTCCTCGCCGAGGCCCACGCCCTCTACGGCCTTACCCTCAAGATTCTTGCTAAGGAAGAATTTCCTTCGGGCAAACAACTCCATCACAATCGGCCCCTCTTCGACAAAATCCACGCGAAGACCTTCGTCCCCTACTGCTTCCACATGTGCTGGACCGCGGGCAAGGCCGACAAGCTCAAATTTCTCAAGCAGGAAGGCCTATGGTTCCTCCCCGACGCCTGCACCCTTTCGCGCGTCCTTGCCGAACCCTCGCGCCTCGCCCCGCGCTGCTTGGAAATCTCCCCCGCCACCTGCGCGTCTCGTTCGAGATAACAACTACTACTGCGCCACTAACTGTCGGTATTTCGTCACACTCCGTCGCACGCAGCACGTCCGGCGGGAGAACGTATACTGTGGCCTTTGGGCGGGCTTCTTCTTTTCTCGAGCTCTTCGCCCGCCCCGCGGCAAAGCGATGATGACCCCGATTAGAGGCATCGAGCTACATCCGCAATTACCACGTCCTGCCCAGTGGGTACCGTGCTCGACTCAGTCAATCTCTCCCCCCCAATCCGAACGAACAAAACCGCTCGTTGGCACACCAACGCACTCCCACCTATTTAGCAGTCGGCCTTAGGGTCGTATGAGGATCGCCGGGGTCCCGCGCTGGGGTCAAAAATCCCCAACAAACGGCGGACGACTTTTTTGTCCGTCGTCAAGTTTTGACCTAAAAAAATAGTGCCGATTATATACGGGAGCAACAAGTCGGTAGCTGGTGCCAATTTTTCAGAGAATCTATACATGGGAGTGAGGTACTTTGGCCTCTTGAGCGAGAGGCGGGAGTAGGCCACGATAATACCATCGGCTCCAAGTACAAGGCCTGGCGCATCGGTAAATGTCCGTAGGCCCAACGAATGTCGTCCGAGGCGTTTAGACTGCGCCTTTCGCGCGCTGGGGCCTTCTATTGTCCTGGTCTTCCGGCTGCGCATCCTCGGGGAAGACTTGCATCGGAGCCCGCGAACACAGCTATGCGAAGTCGTCGTTGTCGTCGACGTTCATCGCGTCCTCCTTCCCGTCCTCCTCCTCATCCTCCTCCTATTCGTCGTTCTTGGAGACGAAGCGCCAGGAATCCGGTTTAGAGTCGTGAAGAAGGTGGGGTGGTTCGCGCAGAGCTAGCCGATGAAACCGTCGTCATACGAAACAAAGATAAACGCCAAGCTTCGAGTCTCGCGGCGCGCCGTCGCCGGGTCCCTTGCCGAACGGCGGTACTCACACCTCTGTGTTCTGCTTCTCGAGGGTTGCGACCCGCTCCAACACCCGGTCGATCTCCTCCTCCTTGGCAGCAGCGAGCGCGATCTCCACGTGCTTTGCCACCCGGTCGACGGATGCGTAATTGTCCTCGAGTTGTCGCACGTCCCGACGGCCCGATTTCTTCAGTCGGTTCCTCGTCTGCGCCTCAAACGCCGCCGCAGCCTGTCTAGCCGCCTCCTTTGACTGGGCTTTGGTCGCGTTGAGCTCGCCGACGTATCGCTGCGCGTTCGCAGCATCGCGATGCTTCTACCTCGCGGCAACTTGGCGCTCGTTCAGGACCCGGAGTCGCTCCCCCCAATCTGCGGCATCCTGAACCTCGTCCTCATACTTCCGCTCGGCTTAGAGATGCCCCGCCTCGGGGCGATAGCAAACTCCGTCTCGGCATCGAGAGCCTCGGCGTGGGCCTGGTTCCGTACGCGCTCAGCTGTGGTGGTAGCGCGCCCTTCTGCGCCGCCTTGGCTGTCTTGAGCTGCTGGTTCTGGTTGTCTCCTCGCGTGAGCGATCACCGAAACTAGGGTGATGAAGGGTCTGTCGGCCCGTCGCTCGGATCGCCGGACGCGGGACACAATTCTCCGAATCGCGATGCCCGTGAACGGTGACGTATTATTGTGTGAAAAACGGAGACCAGGGTATAGTTTTATTAATAAGCTTTCTAATCCCGACACTACCATAACAACTAACCCGCGGTAGTTGCAGCAGCTCAGGATCGTCCTTCAAGTCGACGCGATGTGAGTAGTTCTTGTGTCTTGTGTGTGTGCGTGCACCCGGCCGCGCGGAAAGGGGAGGGCGGAGGGCCTCTCGTGTCCCGCCCGGCCTGGCCTGCGTTCGTGTCCTAGTCCCGGACGATAAGTCCTGTTTGTTTGTATGACCATCGCCTACGTGTCTTCGTTCTGACGTGCATATATTTCTCTTACCCAACGTCGTCGTCGTCTCATTCGCAGAGCAGCATGTCCTTCTCCCCTCGCGTCGCTTCCTTCGCGTGCCTCGCGCTCGTCGCCGTCAACGCTTTCGCCCCGCCGGCGCATCTGATGAGCGCCGCAAGCCGTTCAGCACCCGTGACGTCGATGGCACCCCTTGATGCCGCGCCCGCCGTCGAAGCCGTATCCACGCTCTCACAGCTTCCGACCCAACTTGTCTCCCTCGAGGTCACCACCGCCGCCTTCCTCGCGGTACGTTTCGTGTCCCACCGCTTGCGCACGCACTGTCTGTATTCCAGGTCCTTCTCGGTACCTTCTTCCCCTGCTTCTTTCTCATCACCCTCTACATCCAGTCTGAGGGATACAAGGCCGGCAACCCGGAAGAATTTTAAGCCCACTCCACGCCGCACCCTACAGTGCTTTACCACCTTCTGAGACAGACATTGCGTGACGTCTCCGTCCGGTGGCACATATGGCCTATGCGCGTAGGTGTGTTGCGCTATTATTTGTAGTGGACTAGGCGTGCGCGTGAAGAAGATTCCTACTAATATCCACGTTGTTTTACGCTTCGCACGCGTTTCCGACCGTAAAGCCCAAAGGGGGCGGTTGCGGGCAGCACTGGGGCTTGGGGTTTTTCCGCCGTGGTTGAGCGAAGCCGCGTCGAACGGATCCAGGAGCCAAAATCGATAGCGGGCATCAGGATGTTGTGTGCTAGAAGGACGATTTGGCCGAACGAGTTCCACCGAGCGCTGAATCCGGTCGACGCATTGAAAGCCCGAGCCTGGGACATTCAACCCCAGTTCAACACTAAACACTTGATCGCACGTCCCCTAACCCTCTCTCTATTGCGTCAACGTCCTCTTTCCACTCACCACTGTAACTGTTCTCCTTTCAGCTCGACGTACGCGGCCGGACTCCCGCCAATCTAAGCTGCTTTTATTCAGCGCATGCTCCGCCCTTTAACCTTTGAGTTTACTCCTAAACCCTCTCTCTTCCTTCTACTCTGGAGAGATTTGACCCTCTCCGTAATGTCTCCGGGTGTAAGGTAGAGACCGCTGTGGCGTAACAGGAAATTGCGCCTATTTGGCGCACCTTCGAATCTAGGCTCGCCGCTCGCGTCCGTGCCCTTGATGGAGTCACTGGACGAGGAAGGCCGTTCACTCGCCACGCAACCACAAACAACTTCCGTGCCTGATCCTCACAACTTGAGGATCCGCTGTTGCTTTATGATTAAGGCATTGTCGAATCACAGAAATCAGGGTGACACATGTCACGGAAAAGCAAGGTGATGTCACAGAGAAAATTGACATCATCAGGCCGGAGTCGGGTGCCCCTGATAAGTGGGGGCCCTAAATGAGGGGTAAGCCAGAGGAGGCGGGAGTTGCCGCCACAGCCGAGTTCAGTCTTAGGTGTGACTAGACCATCCCGCATGTCACGTGCTACTACACAAGGTAGGGGTATAGCTCCCTACTTCCCAGAGATAATAGATCCCGGAGAAGCTTTCGCACTGACAACGAGGAAAAGAACTACTGCTATTTAAGCAACAGACTCTGGACCTTACGGCACGCAAGGGCGGGGGGGGGGAGATTTTCCTCTGTCCTTCTTTATCTCAGCCTGAAGGATCCTGTTCTGAGTTTGCCGCCACACGCCGGTTATGTGATACCCATCCGCATTCAGTGCTACTACACAGGGAGGGTATAGCTGCCCTACTTCCCAGAGATAATCGATCCATGCCTGAAGCGCTCTCTCGCACTGACAACGAGGAAAAGAACTGCCTGCTATTTAAGCAACGATTACGCTGGACCGTCCTTAACGCGACATCTTATTGTGACGGGCACGCAAGGCGGATTTTCTCCTAGTGTGGTCTTTTTGACTCGTACTTGTGTTTCTGGTGTTGCGCATCTCAACACTAACTAATCTACTACTACTATCGCATTGTTTTTAGTCTGTCTGTCTGTCTATTTTAGTCTTGTATCTTCTCATACATATGTCGACTGTTAGAAGCGGCGCAGTGTTGTGGGGCGGGGGGAGTGGGGTCGCAAGCATGACGTGGTGATGGGTGGTTTGTGGGTGGGGAGGAGGTGCGTATGTGTCCCTGACGGGCTGCGGGAGGAACCGTCAAGTACGACGGTACCGACCCTGAGTCGGGGTTCATCGCTTCGATGAGGCGTGGGCTTGGCGTCAACCCCCGCCTCTAGCGTTACCCCTCTTTACTGTCTCTAGGCCCCTCCTTATCCAGGGCCACCCTATCTCCGTTCCTGAGGTGCCTAGCCTAACTAGACTAACTTCCATCGGCCACCTCTCCCGAGCATGGGAGGCCAGGCCGGACCGACCGAGTGTGTGCGGAGTCCCGAGCGTAGACCCCGAGCCCCCCCCCCCCCCCACCCCGGGTCACGTGGCCTGTAGACGAGAGCGCCGAAAGTCGTCGGCGGTGGGAGAAGTGACCCTCAATGCTTGTCCCCATGCGTCAGATGAGAAGACCGCGATGTGACTGACAACCAACTCGTCGATACCTTCCGCTTCGCCCCCCCCATCCGTCCCACTGCGTTCACGTTCCGCTGCAAACGTGGCCTCGCCGGGAGCGACTAGGATGCTCCGAACCTACTTTCTATGACAATCAGGGGAATTCTCTATGACATCATTTTCTTTTTTCGTGACGCACGCACCCGAGTGTCCTATTTTCGATATATCCTTGATCATAAAGCAACTACCGATCCTCAAGTTGACAGGACCAGGCGCAGGAGTTGTTGTGTCGCGTGGCGGGAGAACGGCCATCCTCGGCCAGTGATTTCTCCCTCCCAAGGCACGGACCTGCGGCTCCGCATCAGGATTCGACATCATCGCCAGGTTAAGCCCCTAAATTCTCGCTCTTTACGCCACGTGTGGTGGAGGAAACGAGATTCTGAGCGATCTAGATCGGTCCGCACTAACGACAGTTGCGGCTCTTGCACATCTCGTACGGACGATCCGGTACACCATGCCGATGCGCGTCCCTTATCAACGCGTCGCTCGACACAGTTAAGGTTCCAGATTAGGCGACCATCCTGCCGTGTTGACCTACGTTTCTCCCGGCCCGTATACGTTTGGTCGTTTTCGAAAGTGGAGACGCGCGATTTTTGGTGCTAACCGACGCGCAACCCGCCGCTCTGCAGCAGGGCCGTAGCGTAGGCTTGAGATGCAGCGAATTTCTCACGGAAATCATTGTTTGCCGGGCAGAGACGGGGGGTATTTCGCCGCTGCCCACCGTTTGTTTTTCTTACGGTGTATGTTCATACATTTTGTCGTGGTTTGTGAAGACGCACTTCAACCTGTGTACGACTATACGCGTGTCCGTGTACGATTAGACAGTTCGGGTGCCGCTCGGTCTAGCCTGAAGGAGCCCAGAACGACCGGACGATCTGCCCTCAACGTCATGCTATTTTGGGCTTTGTGCGTACCCGCTCTGTCATGCTGCGTGCCGACTAGAAACGATCCCGAGTCCGTTGGAATTGTTTAGACTATGATTGCTGCCTCGCCGAGTTCGGCAGCTACGACATATAAGAACCGCCTAAGCCGTCATTATGAGAACCGAGCGAATAACACCGATGCAGTATACTTTGCTGCAATGTATGATGAATGAAGCAAGTCATGCTCACTATACGCGACTTTGACTGTAGGAAGGAAGAGCTAAATAACACTCGACGGCAGCCCACGGAGAGACGACGAGGACGATCGACACTCGTCAAGCCGGTGCAGTACCCCAGTCGTCCATTCATGTCTACCCAAAACGACTAATGAAATAATGCTTTCTATGAGCTCTATTGCTGAATTCACGCGTAAGACAACACGAACGCCGAGCTAAGAACATACTTTTAAAACTATGAGGGGAGATAACGAACGAAAAGAAAGCGCTACAATTTACGTGGGACAGGGGACTCAAAGTTCGAAGACACCTATAGACATCACTTTCGTCAGTCCAACGCCGATCCAGACCCGCTTCCAATATCAAAATAATCTCTGACAAGAAAGAGACCGATTACGTCACGCCGTAATAGATTCGTATCAAGCGAGCGAAGTCCTGAGTCTCCGAGCTGAGGAATAAGCCTGCTCCGTTACTTCAACACGATCGACTCATGTGCGCGAACAGCTAGGAAGCCGCGTCTATGACAAACAAAGACTATGACATGAACGAAGAAATAGTGAGGAGTGGGTCTTTGCTTTTGACGTTCTGTGGCGCCAGCAAGAGTCCGACACCCAGGCGTCCTTGATGCGTACCTATTTTTCCTGGATCGACTCGCGGGCGCGTTAGCTAAACTACTATCGCTAAAGGTAGCGGCGACCAACCTCTGGATTAACAACCGAAACTTTTAAACTGTTCTGCGTGGTTACGTGACCAGGACAGTTCGATTAGATGCGGTGCGGCGGTGATCGCATTACGTTAGCCGCGAGTTTAAACATTGTAAAGACCATTTCAGTCTGGAGAAACTCCGTATCTTCTTCCCGTCGACCCTTCGCGACACGTCGCACCGCACCTTTTTCGAGAACACTTAAGACATATAAGACCTGTGTAAAGACCTCGACACCCGCGTCTTTCTATTCTACATGTCGGGATATCGTACGATGCAGGAGTTGCTGTACGGTTCCGTTGTACTACGGTACGACGATTGAACGAGAAGTATTCTTGCCTTCACGAGATTTTTGAACTATTGTCCGATAGAGTTTTTCCGCTTGCCGGGACGGCAGAGGAAACATTAACGAAAGTACAATGCACGACCATTCGACCGTTCCGAACCGTTTCTGGGAGGCACGTCACGTGCATGACACAGTCGCATGTTTGTGTCTACTATTGCACTAATTTCAGAAGTAGCGCCATGCGGCATACGTTCCGTGGCCAACCGCGTAGATCTTCAACGACGTGGGAATCATCTCTTACTTGAGACTTGACTGCAGTCAGAGATTGAAATCTCCTCGCTGCGAAGATTCGCGGCTGCACCCGACGACGGTATTGGGAGATCGTTTACCGTCTCGTTGGTCGCTGATCATACACTGCTCGAAACGACTTGCGCATAGCCATGGCGGAGAAGAACAGCCGAAACTCGATGAACCCCTCGAGCGGGAACCGCAAATAAAGCCGCCGCCTGGACGCGGATGACGACTGAGCTCTCGTCCGGGAATGTAAAGATAAAACGACGTACTAGGATAATTGAAACCGTTTTTTGGCATTTCATCGTCACGCCCGAGAGATCCGAAAAGTGGTTCGATGGATGACGTCAAGGAACTGTGGTGGTTTCTTTCTGTGACCCACGACAGAAGCAATAAGGATGAAACACGGAACCTGCGTCATTTGTCAACCGTGCTAGCCGAACGACTATTATGTATCGATGTACAAATCCACAGCGCGACGGACAGAAATAATATAACAAATAGATAATTGTCTAGAAACATAATAAACAGATAAAAAAAGAAAAAAAAGACAAAAACAAAACAGCGCCATTTCCGAGACGATGGAGAGCCTGACAAGGAAGAGTTAATCACTTCGCGTTTGACGACCAGGCAGTCGAATGGCCACCCTCGTTTCGGCGCTGCTGTGCGTAACCGAATATTCAGAGCAGACTATCAATGATATGGGCACGCAGCTACCACGGTAGGATACCGTGCAGCACTTAACAGAATTGGATCATCTGGCCGATCGTGTCTTCGACACAACGGGCCGGCGAGATAAGCCGAGCCCCCGTAACCGCCACGACAAGCAGCCGTGGCAGTTCTCATGCCGCGCCGACGGAAAGATAAGCAGGAGCTCTAGCATTAACATTCACGTGTCGGCCGCGCGCGGCTACGTAAAGAAGCAGATCTCGCTATCGAGATTCGGACAGATGAGTCTCTTAACCGAGTAACTCGGGACAGGTCGTCTGCAACGTTTCGCATTTACGACCCCTTGCGGTCAACATTTACGCATTGAGGAGTGTACGTGTAACCCGAACATGGACCAACCGCCCGACGACGCGCGACGCCCTTGCAGCGGCCGCATTCGAGATCTTGCTCCGCCCACCGATGGACGCGCCACTCCAACGGACGTGCTGACAATCGTCGGTCTTTGGCTACAGAAGTTATGGGCAGATGTCGACTATAGACCTCGAATATTCGAGCGATGAACTTGAACTCCACGATACGGGTTAAGGCGATTCATTTTTAATATGATATAAGCTACACCTTGTGAACCAGTGTCCGCGATAACGTTTTGTGACACAGTCGTCCTGGACGGAACCCACCGTTATTTTCTTGAGAGGCGAAGCCCGCGATGCCAGCGGCTATCTATGGACCCTCCAGAACGCCCGCTGGCACCGACTGGCTTTGAGCAGACCTGGAATTTTCTTCGCAGTGATAAGCCACACACAACCAAGAGTAACAAAAAAAAAGGCTAGCTCGTGCGCACGCGCATTCGACTGACGAGTACTGATGACAGCCGGCGGAAAAGGGGGGTTTTATCTGCAGACGGGACGATTTTACGACAGAGTTGACGTCGGGACGACGCTTTATCTTTTCCCTGCGACCCCCCCCGAAACGTTCTCGATTACTAAGGATCGAGACACGATTATCGCCGCCGAAGAAAAGGAATATATTATTGAGAAGATTATCAGCGTGCGCAATGTACTAGACGAGCAGACGGAACCTGCAGATTGGTCGCGACGAAAGCTCGAATTTTCTTACTAAAGAGACACCGGAACAAACCGCGCAGCTACAGACTCAGGCCATCAGTTGACACGGCTTGAGACCCAATCGCCGATGCTCGATAGGTATCGAGCAGGCCTACGGAACTGAATTCACAGATTGCATCGTGAACGACGAAATAATGATACTATGGGTGCATAGGGTTGTATTGCTTCCAAGACTACGAAGCCAGGAACGAATCCCAACCAGCACTGTTCCCCCTGAGATTGTCTTGGAGGATAGTTCTAGTTCTTCTACTCATTGCCATCGGAAGCTGCCAATAAAGATGCTGCGCGGACATTATGGCGAAGACAGCCAACAACTAGATAATACGTAAAGCTCAAGGCCGCGGGTATCGTGCCAACCACCGGAGATTGAGCGATGCATAGGCCCGAATGTGCCACTCTTCCGTTGACGCCGCGAGATGCAGACGATCGAAGATTATTTGATTACCCTCCGTTGTTTAGATACGGGTACTTTAAACGTTTATTAGCCTGTCACATCTACAGGAAATCGTGACGGACCGGCAAAAGTTCTCGAACGCACCATTGTTGTGTGATGGGAATGGCAATGTTTTCTTTGATATGTGCCGACAAATGGTCAAAAAGTTGACCAAAGATCCGTTCTGATTCTCGATGAGGCGGAACTTCCCCGATTAACGCTAAGCTGTAGCGGTGAGGGTTGAATACGACGACGATCCTCTTTTGATCACCCTTTTCGGTGTCGCTTTCCCGCCGAAATTTTTACTGTCGTGACTCTTCGCTGCCGCGCCATTGTTTCTATTGTAGCCGATACGATTAATCTGTTCTGTTGAGTATGGCGCGATTTATACGAGTTTTTAGGAGCCATCGTGGTTTCCCCACGATTCGGGATCTGTTTTTGTCGTGAACACAAGTCCCCGTCTAACGGGGCGGCAAGCAAGATTAAAGTTAAGGGGGGGTTGCATCGCAGTCCTTCGATAGCCAATCGTGCGTGTGACCTTTCCGGTCTATTTACGATCGAATCCGATAACCGAACCATTTTACAATCATCAACACGATGCTTTCGGCAGAGGTCTCGACCTGGTCAACTCGAGTTTACTCTCGTTTGAAAGCACGATTAAAGATCACCGAAGCCCGCCGCCGAACCGTAAGGTACCTTGGCTTACGCGGACATGCTACGACCCAATTCTCTCCCTCAGCTCCTAGAGACGCGCGAGAAGTACAATCGCTTATGCTACGCGCTACACTCAAATCGACCCGGTCGAACGTACTAATCTATCGGTTATTTTGTCGAAACCTATGAAAGAGACATTTTTTCGTCGCTCACGGTTTGCCTGAGAACGAGCTTTGGATCTGAAGTTGTCGAAGGAAAATGTGTTGTTCTTCTTGCGAAGAGCGCGACCGGTCAGCTGCGCTCGGGGTGGCGGTTACTGCCACTAAGAATGCCGACGAGCGTCATCAAGGCGCAGGCCCTTGCGATCTTGTGGTGATTATCGTTGCAGGGCTACGAACGATGAGCTGAAACGTTCTCTCTAAAACAGCGATTCAACGAACTTACGCAAAACTTCTGTGATAACAACAGCAACATGTGAACGAATGGTCTCGCCCTCTAGGTCGTGCGAGGGGGTGACACCTTTCTTTCCACCGTTTCTGTCGTCTGAGTTTCACCTTTGACGCGACTGCGACGAATCTCCCCCGCCGATGCTGCTGAGTCACTGGTGTGCAGAAGGCCGCGACACCGCTATGACGGACAAGTCCACCCTCACAACGGACCTGATGGCAGCGTAACGAATTTCGCTCGAAGGTCGGAAGAAGATGAAAAGAAATGCCGCGAGATCACCGAAGCGGAGATCCGCCGCCGTGATGCATGTAAAACTGCTTCCATCACATTATCGTAATGGTGTGCGTTTCTAGATTGGTGCCGGAGGCCCAGTACTCCTAGGTCTCCAACGAGCACCGAAACGTGTGGATCGTCGTTTCGCGGTCGGCGGCGAGAGTTATGTGGGTTCCGCGGGGTGCGGCGCGGCGGGGGGAGTCGTGCAGCACTGATTCGTCGGACACCGCCAACCAGATCCACCACAAAGAACGTTCCGCGTCGTATCCCACTAGGTCCTGTGGTGCAGCACACAT